>JAQMCW010000032.1:23516696-23531596 GCA_030068335.1 Chrysichthys cranchii | reverse complement strand
ATTTGAAATGGACTGTTTCAAAGTGGGAAAGTGTTCTATGGTCAGACGAGTCCAAATTTGATATTCTTGTTGGTAATGATGGACGTCGTGTCCTCTGGGCTAAAGAGGAGGGAGACCGTACTGATAGCAGCTACTAACACTTTGGTAAAACTTTGGTTTGACAGACATGTAGTGCTGATATGATATTTCAAATATCTTGATAACTTTCCAGTGGGAGACGTTATGGCACAGGTATTTCTTAAGCATTAACAGTACCTAAGGCAATGCAGATATAAAATGTTTATTTTTCACTATTATATGCCTATATTATTATATTAAATTATTTATTTTATTTGTTTTCAGTATTTCTGGATTTTGTTTAGTGTAATAAATCCAAAATTGGTATAAAAACCATTGCCAAAAATTCAGTGTATAACACGGGGTAACATCTAAATGAACATACACATGGACAGTGTAAACATAGAAGCACTGATTGTCCAAAGACCCATTGCTTAAACAAAGGAAAAATTGGATGTAATTTTCATTTTGGAGTGACCCTAGTGATAATGACAATGATTTACTTACACAATAACAGTTATATTTGTTTATGTTGCTCTATAACATCTTATATAAAACAAACAGTCATTATGGATTGTGTCTCAGGGTTGTGTTTGGTGATAAAATGTGGCCCTGTTTTCTTGTGGCCTTGTATTGGAGGTCATTCCATGTTGAAACTGCACGTTGCTGGCCTTGATGTTGAAGCTTTGGCTTCCTCCCATGACTGTAATTACCTCAGAGATATGCTTAATGCTTAGGGTTACTGTCATTGCTCAATTTCATAAATTCTCATGAGTGCTAATGTCTTCAAAAATTTTTGCAATCTTTGTGAAATCTGTGTTCCACAGGAAAGGACTTCCTGTCTGATGCTAGCAAACGCATTGCTGTCGGTAGGTGTGAGTCTCTCAGCTTTTAAATACAAAACAGTGGTTTGACTTGAATCTGCTGTTAGAAGTTGTTCATTGCATTAAGTCACTAAATGTATACACTCACAGTACACTGTAATAGGACCACCTGTAGACCTAGACTTTCATGCAGTTATCTAATCAGTCAATCATGTGGCAGCAGTGCAAATTAAATTAAAAAATCATGCAGATGTGGGCCAGTGGCTTTAGGTAATGTTCACACCATCAGAACCATCAGAATGGAGGAAGCAAGATTTCAGTGATTTTTTCCTTTGGCATGATTGATGATGCCAGACAGGCTGGTTTGAGTATTTCTATAAATGCTGATCTCCTGGGATTTTCATGCACAATAGTCTCTAGAGTTTACCCAGCATGGTTAAATAAAGAAAAAACATCCAGTGCGGGGCAGCTCTGTGGACAGAAATGCCTTCTTGATGAGAGAGGCCAGCGGAGAACTTTATAACAGCTTGAGCTGGCAGAAAGGCTGAAACACTCAATAGTACAATAGTGGTGAGCCGAAAAGCATCTCAGAATGAACACGTCAAACCTTGAGCCGGAGAGTCCACAACAACAGAAAACCACATCAGGTTTATGTCGGGCTCCATGTCTGTCACCAGAAACAGCAGAGGCTGCAGTGGGCTCAGGCTCACCAAAACTGGGCAGTTGAAGTTTGCAAAAACATAGCCTGGTCTGATAAATCTCAATTTCTGCTGAGGCACACAGATGGTAGGGTCAGAATTTGGCACCATCAGCATGAATCCTTGAACCCACCCTGCCTTGTGTCAACAGTCCAGGCTAGTGGAGGTGCTGGAATGGTGTGGAGAATGTTTTATTGGCACATTTTGGCCTGTTAATACCAATCAATCATCACTTGGATTCCAGAGCCTTTTTGAGCATTGTTACTGACATGTGCCTCCCTTCATGGCTGCAGTTTCAACTTCTAATAGGTACTTCCTGCACGATGATGCACCATGTCACAAAGGAAAAGTCGCCTCAAAACTGGTTTCGTGAACATTGAACATTGACAGTGATTTCAGAGTTTTCAGTGGTCTTCCCAGTCACTGGATCTGAATCCAGTAGAACACCTTTGGGATGTTGCAGAACAAAAGATTCACAGCATGAAAGAGCACTTGAGAAATGTGCAGGAATTGTGTGATGCAATCACGTCAACATGGATGACCATGTCAAAGGAATGTTTCCAACTGTTTTGAGAGCAAAGGCCCTACCCAGTGTTAGTTTAGTGTTCCTGTTAAACTGCTTAGAGAGTATGTGAAATAATGGATGGTTCAAACACCTTCCATTATTCTACCAGATTTCAAATCAAATGTGTATTCACCACTTTATCTTTCCTATATTTTGTCGTGTTACAACCTGGAATTGAAATGGACTGAATTAAGATTAATGTCATGAATCTACAGAAAACAGGCCATAATACTGAAGTGTGGGGAAACAATGTAGTATCCAAAATTATTTATTTATGACATTTTTTTTGCAATTACATAAGTACTTATGTCTACTGCTGAAAAAAAAACAAAAAACCCTCATTTGGTTTTGGTGCAATGACTTGCCATCAGATGTCACATATTGACTACTACATAAGGAGAACATTATTAAGGGTAACTTTGAAGGACCAGGAGATTTTCAGAGCTCAGGTGGGAGAAAGTGTTCGCAGTACAAAAAATAAACAGGATGCTTCACAAAGTTGGGCTTTATTGAAAAGAGTCCAGATGAAAGCCATTATTGAAAATCAGTTACAAGAAACTCTGCTTGAAGTTTGGCAAAAGGCATGCTGAGGAAACATATGGGGGAAGAAAAGTTTCTCTGGTATGATGATACCAAGATTAAGCCTTTGTGTTTTGCTAAAAACCCAAAAATGTTCATTTCCCATTACACTGTGAAGCATGGTGGTGGTAGCATCATGTTGTGGGGATGCTTTTCATCAGCATGGACTTGGAAACTGGTCAGGGTTAAGGGCAAGATGGATGGACAGAGCTACATAGAGGGTAATCCTGAACAAAAAACTGTTCCAGTCTGCATGAAACTTGAGACAGAGTTCAAGCTTCCTCGATCAAAAGGACAATGACTCTAATAACTTGTACGGTCACCGCTACATCCATATGGTTCAAAATCTCAGTCAAAGCCCAGCCCTCGATCCTAATGAGAACTTGTAGCAAGTATTGAAAATTGCTGTTTACCGTCATTCTCCGTTCAGTCTGATCATGCTTGAGCAATTTTACCAAGAAGAATCGGCAAAAATATCAGTATTCTGCTGTGCCAAGCAGATAGAGATATATCCCAGGTGACTTGCAGACAAATGTGGTTTAGAGGATTAATGTGTTAATAATAATAAATGTCTCCTTTGTTGCTTAATTTACTTTCTTGTCATAATAATAAAATTATTTTTTTTAATCCTTCAAACATTAGAAATAAAAATCCCAATATAAAGGGGGCTGAATACTTGTGCAAAGCAGTGTCATGTTTAGAACATTAGTGTTTATGTTGATGGTGCATGGTTTTGTCAACAGTCATGGAGCTGAGTGTGAATGAGACCGAAGTGTGTGTCAGCGTGGAGGCCAGCACTGTAAGACTTCCACCTGTAACGGTAAGAAACAGCTCTGATGTGGAAATAACGCTGTGCCTTTTAATCATGATTTAGTGTAGGATATTAAACCTGTTGAGCAGAGTATGTTTCAAATTTCTTAATTTGGACCAGTTTTGTAAGTGTTTAGGTACAAAACACCTGAACTTGGTGAGTATATGTGTATTTTTCTACATGCCAGATTTTCTTGTTCTGCAAGTTACACCATATTAACTCCCAGGACTCTGGTATTGTAATACATCGAGTCCTTAAAGGGTTGGGTTTCAATGATACACACACACACACACACACACCTATACACGATTGCGATCACACTTGCACAGATACAGCTTAAATGCAAGACAGTAGCCACAAAGCAGAGAGCCAGACTATGAAATGATTTTATAAACTTAGTGAATTCTACAGAACACCTCAAAAAAAGAACATGCTTACTGTCCACTTTAATAGGAACACCTGTACACCTGCTTGTCTTTGCAATTATAAAATCATGCAGATCCAGATATCCTTCCTGGCAGCTCGCACCAATTTGGCCCTTTTCCTCTGACCTCTCTTATCAACAAGGCGTTTCCACCCACAGTCGCTCACTCAGTGTTTTTTGTTTTCGTACTATTCTGTCCAGACTAGAGACTATTGTGTGTGAAAATCCCCAAGAGATCAGCAGTTTCTAAAATACCCAAACCAGCCCATCTGGTACCAATGACCATGCTGCTGTTAAAATCACAGAGATCACACTTTTTCTTCATTCTGATGCTTGATGTGAACATTACCTGAAGTTTTTGACCTGTATCTGTATGATTTTATGCATTCTGCCTCTGCTACATGATTGGCTGATTACTTAACTGCGTAAATGAGGTGTATAGGGGTGCAGGTGTTCCTATTAAAGTGGATAGCGGGTATAGGTTTATGCACACACTCTCATAGGGAGAGCCTTTAGTGTATGTTTTGGTGTCTGCGTCCACATGTGAAAGTTTCATCAGTGTTTGTATATTTTATATGAACTTATACTCTGAGATTAAATAGTAAGTTGATGAAGCAATGATCCTGGACTACTGTATTACACTAAAAGCTCTGGCAACCAAAATGTGGTCTAGATTTTGATTTAGATTAAAGCCAAGTTAACATAAAGCAATGCCCGTAACATTCCACATACACATAGCCATACCGGAAGGGTGAGAGGAGTTCGGTGAAAATTCCTTTAACACCTTTGTCACATTAAGAGATGTGACCTTTAATCCTAGTCAGATCATTCCTGCTTGAGGCAAAGCACACGCAGCACACGTACACCGTTGTCACACATTACCTCTGTAGGAAACGATTTTCCTGCCTTTTGTATATCAGCTGAGCTTCAGGCTCCCTCCAGTGTTAGAGGTGTACATACTGTGCCTACACTGCCATCCTCCACACTTATTCTTATTATATTAGTGCCAAGATGTTGTGTTCAATTTAAATAAGTTGCATATAAAAATGTAGAAATCAGTTCCTTGGTGCTTATCTGCTTGATCTTTATTTATGTATTTTTTTTTTTATTTATGTGAGGTTTATTGACTAATCTCTCACCAGCTGAAAGACTTCGATGTTCCAGCTCTTGTGATGGAAAGATTTCTGAATAACAGAGAGACAATTCTCTATACCAAAACACCAAATAACTGGTGCTACATTCTGCCAAGGTGGGTTTCTTCTGTACAGTATGGTTTGTCTGGGAAATACATAATCATCATATTAGGGCATTAATTATAATAATATCTATTATCACAGCATTAATGTGTTAAATTGGGTTTACACGGCGTATATGAGGACCAATAGGAGGACGATATAGGATGATGTAAAGCAGCTACAGATTTGCTAGGGGTGATTGTGAAATGTACATTAACCCTGTAGCACCCCTGGGGTCATATTCATATTCACTGAGTCTGTATCATCATTTTAGCCAATGGAGATATTTTTCCTATTATGATAAGGTGGTCTGGGTCTTCCAGGGTTAATCTTGATCATGGTCAGAAGCATATAAGTATTACCAAAATTCGTATAAAGAATGTTTTTATTCATGCCACTTCATTTTCTGCATGAGTTTAAATCTGGCTGATTGATAAAACACCCAGGATGTTGTAATTTTCCTGCGCAGGTCTATCATTAGAGGCTGTTCATTATGTAACCTGAAATGAAGAACACGTTATCGCGCTGAATACAGCGAAGATTTTATCAGAAAATTGCACGGTGCAAATCCGGATTTAATCTTAATCTTAAAAATAAATTACTTATAAAGTCAGTGCAACATCGCAGAGTAATGACCAAAAAACGTATTATAAATGAAGGTAGAGAATTTCACCTGTGTGTTTGTGTGTACGTAATTAGCATGAAGAAGGGCCAGGTGATCAGCATCAGACGCACAATGCCACCAGAGTGTCCTTTCCAGACTTACGCTGAGCTTCAGAATCACTGGAACAGCATGGTATACAATCACACACATGTACACATGCAAACATGCATCCAGAAGTTAGCAAACGTCTGGATACCATATGGTTTTTAAGTGAACAAAAAGAAACTCTACTTTAAAGTCGTCCCTCCTAATTACCGGGGAGGTGAGAATCACCTTGGATACCTTCCGGTGGACATGCACAAACATGCGGAGTCACGCATCACATGACCGTATTACACGGTCTTTGATGTGCATACTGTTGTTGTTTCTACCAACTTCATAGCCGTGCTCCTGCCAGATTGCCCTGGGGCTGTCCAGCATTTATTAAATCACAAATGCATTCATGTCCTATTGTATAGTTTATTGAACAAAAAATAAATAGAATTCCAAAACGTTAAAAATGAAATCCCATCTAAAGCATAAGGAATAAAAAACAAAAGAATTGTTTAGAAAAGATCCTCAAATACAATTTGAGTGAAGAAATCTAGATAGCTTGTGCTTTTTCCACTCCTAAACTGTGTACTTGCAGTGAGTCTGGGCCCTCTGGAGCCCAGATTACCTGACACGAGTGGAAACTCATGTTTTCTTCTACTGTTGTAGTCCATCTTCTACAAGGTTCAGTTTTCTGAGATGCCTTTCTGCTCATCACATCTGTAAAGAATGATTATTTGAGTTTCCATAGCCTTTCTGTCAGCTCGAGCAAGTCTGCCCATTTTCCTTTCCATCAACAAGCCGTTTCCATTTGAAGAAATTCCACATCTTGGATGTTTTTTGTTTTTCTCGCCATTCTCACATTCTGTCTAATGTGAATATTTATTGAAGCTCTTGGACTGTATCTACATGAGTTTATGCACTGTGCTGATGACACCTGATTGGCTGATTGGATAACTGTGCAAATGAGCAGGTGTACAGCTGGTCTAGGTGATATGTAACAATTTATGAGGCAGAATCAAAAAATAAAGGCAATTTTAAAATCATATGATAACCCAGAGAACAGAATACAAAGCATGGAGTGGAGACCTCTGTCTTCTCCAGCGAAGAAGAAATTCCAAAAGTTAGCCCTCCCCCAAGAAAATCATGTTAAAGTTCTGTCGGGACACGAAGGTTTCTGTTCTGGAGCATTTACAAGCACATGGGCAAACACTGAACAGTGCAAATTACTGTGCATTGCTGTGAAATGAACTTAAACCTGCAATTCACAGCAAAAGAAGAGGAATGCTGTCCAAAACAGTCTTGCTGCACCATGACAATGCACGTCCTCATACAGCAGCAGAGACAGTAGAGACAGTGCAACGGCTCGGGTTCCAACGTCTTCCACATCCTTCTTACAGCCCAGATCTGGTGCCAAGCCATTATCACATCTTTGGTCCACTGAAGGAGGCGCTGCACGGTTTCAGATTCAACTCTGATGATGAAGTAAAGGAAGTGGAGCTTACCTGGCTTCGGGAGCAGCTGAAAAACGTCTTCTCTGTGGGAATACAGAAGCTAGATGAAAGATACGACTAATGTGTCCTCCTGCACGGGGACTATGTGGAAAAGTGACGCGTTCAGTTTCGCACAGTTACTTCTGTTAAAGCCATTAAGTGTATTTTGCCTTTGTTTTTTGATCCTCCCTCATATTTACATAACCAGCAGTCTGGCAATTTGAGTTATAACCTTTAAACTGATATTTCACTATTTATATCTTGTATTAAAATAATCATTAGAGTATGTTATAGTGATTAGCGATAGTTAAATACATTTATTAGTCTTTTTTTATTTTGGCTTAAGATTATGAAATCCTTTTCATTTGACTAAGTCATTTAATTAATTTAGTATATGTGGCAATTTCTTTTGTTTCAATACATGTTTAACTGCTGCTAAGCACACTGTTTCACATATGCTAGCTGAGCTAATTAGCCAGCACATCAAAATGAAATTAATGAGCCATATTGTACATCTGTAAACATATGAGACATGCTGTTAATTTATAATCACTTCTTGGACTTTTACTCACAGTGCTAAGCATCTGCTGTGGTGTTAATCATCCGTCAGCACATCGTTATTGTGATCCCTTCAACCTGCTATTGAATTAAACCCAAAGATATCATATTTCTCTTTTTCCCTTGTTGTTGTTTTTTTCAAATGCCAGCAGAGTTCACGCATTCCTACTTGTATTCCCTGCTCGCCATGTGTTTTCCATTCACTCTGCGTTTTTTACAAGGCTTTTATCACCTTCGACCTCACGTTTCTAAGTCTGCTGTCACCCTGAGGATAGCTCGCTGAAACACGCTATGCATATTTTCAGTCCTTTGTACTTCCCTCTGTGTGCATGCTTGCTATATGAATGTCAGTGTGTGATTGTATGCGTGTGTGCACTGAATATTCACTTTGTTGGGAAGGCAAAATCTAACCTTTGATCACAAACAAACCCACTGCATGCTGGCAGGGCTTCTAACACTCAGGATTCTGTCACGACTAGCCCCTGAGATATCATACAAATACTCATCCTGCACATTGATGTGCTGAATCTATAACAGCTGCTTCAGCGTCCCAGATCAAACCTGGGACACAGGAGCTGCTGCAGTGGCACCACCGTTCCACCCTGGATAATAAGTGCTTGCTATTTTCAATAGTTTTTTTTTTTTTTTTTCCAAGGAAATCAGATTTTCTCATTTCAATGCCTGTTAGAAAGCTTCTCACTTTGATTGCAATTAAACCGGAGTCCTTTTGTTCACATGATGTTCTGCTAAATGAGTAAATACCTGTGCATAGATCTCTTTCTTTCGTTATTCATCTTCTGCCGTTTAATCCTGTTCAGGGTCGCCGGGGGGAAGCTGGAGCCAATCCCAGCTGACTTCGGACAATACACAGAGACAGACAACCATTCACACTCACATTCACACCTACAGGAAATTTAAAGTAGCCAATTAGCCTAATCTCGTCTGTGCATGTCTTTGGAGTGTGGGAGGAAACCAGAGTACCTGGAGGAAACCCACACTGACATGGGGAAAACATGCAAACTCCACACAGAAAGGCACCCAGGTTGACCTCAGTGTTCAAACCCAGAACTTTCTTGCTGTGAGGCGACAGAGCTAAATATTGTGCCACCCTTGCATAGATCCCTGTGATTATGTATTCATTACATAATGTATTTTGAAAGTTGAATTTTCTTATCAAAAATGTTCAAATTCACCCTGTAGCACCCCTGGGGTCATATTTGACCCTAATACATTGGTTGATGGAAGGACCTCATACAGACCATTTCATAATGTAGTAGGAAAGGGTTAATTTAAAAAAAAAAAAAACATCTGTTTTTGTGTTCAATAAGTCTATATCCTCATTTTAGCCAGTGATGATATTTTTCCTATTATAAAGTGGTCTGGATCTTTCATATTCTGTCTGCACCCTGTACCTCTCAAAATGGCTGTAACCTACCACTCAGTTACAACGTAGCTCCATATCCAGTATGAAGCTAGCTTTTAACTGGACAAAGATGCATTGGAAGTCTAGTGTGAAGATGTATACAAGCACAAAATTGGAAAACTTTGTGAATAGGGAGTTGATTTGTACCATATTGTACTTTTTTATTTGGAAACATTAGTAATGTCAGAAGTCTTATTTGCTTTTAGACTAACTTGTGGACCTTTCTCTCTCTCTATCTCTCTCTTTCTGTCTTCATTTATTTAGTATGGCTACTATCTTCCTCCAGTGAACGAGGATGAGGTGGTGTACTGCAGTGTGTATTTTAAACCTCTGGGTGAGAAGCTTTTCACGTATCCTTCGTTGTCTTCATACACCCAGATCGAGTCTGCTTTTTATCACATTCACCTGCAGAAATATTTTGTACATCTTGGACGTTAGTGTATTCTGCAATTCTCACATTCATATGAAACAGATTTACATGCTCCAGTAAGCACATTACAGACTAAACTAAAGCTTTAACGTGGGATTTAGTGAACCCAAAGCAAACTGTGAGACTTGCCGTGTCAGACAGGCTACAGTTGTGAAACTCATGTGAATATAATGATTTTCCTGTGGTTTCAAGAGTTTGTGTCTTGATGCTGAATGTGCACAAGTTACTCCATTATGTTTTGAATTACCGTTCCCTCTGCATTCATACTGGCGCCAACATCTCTGGCAGGGCCACTGTGATTATGTCGTCAAAGTCTCATATTACTTCTCGAGACAAACACTGAAGACAAAAGGCTGTAAGCATGTAATTTATTTGCACAGCCTCACTGTAGTCATTGTGACACTCTGATTTGATGTCTGTCACTTAGGGTTGTTTGAGTTTGGTTTGTGTGCTTAACTCTGACCCAGATATCCACTGTGCTGTATACGCACTCAGCCAGTTCAGTGTTTTCCCCGAGTGAACCTGCAGGGGGTGCTCAGAGCCTTTATATCTGATATCCGAAGCCTAATGGAGACCGTCTGTGGCTTTACAGCACAAATGACCACCAAACCCTGCTACCATACTACCACTTTGAGCAGACCTAGCTTACAGGTATGAGGTGTTGAAGTGTTACTGTCTATTACAAGTATAGTATAGTGTCAGTTATATATAAAAAAACAGAGAGATACAGTCGATCCTCGCATTAACGGACTAATTGAGGGGAGAGGTTGTCTGTTGACTTGAATAGTCTGATGATGTGAAGGGGTGGGTGTGTGTGGAGGGGGTTAAAAAAGTGGAAATACAAGGAAAAACACCACTAAAGTCCATAAAATTGCTATCCAAGTACTGTACACATGACAAGCAGCATAACGACCAACATAAATAGGGAAGTACATTAAATACTAATGTAAATACAATTGTAAAGGTCATTTCCCTAATGTGTGTTCAAAGAATACTCCTCAGAAACACGGGAGACAGAAACACTAAACTTCTTAATGAGCTCTAATTTCTGGCCAGTACTAAGATTGACACGCTTTCTTTTACCACTAGACTTATCTTTGGGTGGCATAATGATGGCACTGGGCAGAAAAACACCAAATAATCGCCGAAAAAACAGTATAGCTTCACAACGACCACAGCTCAACTGACGCTTGTAAACAACTAGTAGCACGCACGCCACCGCCACCTAGCGGCCAATTGCTGAACTACAGGACTCAGATGCAACACCCGGGATTTTTAAACTTTCATACCGGACATTCTGGCTAATGGATTATGTATTCAGACCAGCGGATGTTGTCCGTTGCATCTGATATCCGTTAATGCGATGTCCGTAGATGAGAGGATCGACTGTAATTGTAAGTAGCTCTGGATAAGGGCGTCTGCCAAATGATGGTAATGTAATGTAATGTAATGTAGAACAAACTGACCCATTTTAAAGAATAGTTCAAAGTAATTTTTTTTGGTGTGAAATGTGTTCTGCTTGGCTTAATAAGTTTAATCAACATATTAAATAAAAATGGTTCATTTCACATGGTTATTTGACACACACACACACGCGCGCACACCCTGCATGTTTATCACATAGATACTGTTTGGGTCAGTTTGACCCAGCAGTCAAAGTGGGGGCTAAAATGGGTCAGAAATGGTAAATACTATCTGTTTCTTTGCAGCTGTGAGACACATTTCACCCCATTCTCACACACACACATACACAAACACAGACACACAAACATAGTTAGTAATGGTTATTAATGGTTAGTAATGGAGTTAATAATGAGATATAAACAGTGTATTTTTGGGATTTTTTGGTTTCTTGCACTTTTGGATTATTAAACATGTTCCTGGGTCAGTTTGTCCCGGGACATCATTGCTGTTCCTGAGAAACGAACATAACAGGAGGGTAACTAGCTATTTATTATAAAAGGTGTAGTTACACAAAGTTGTATAGGTAGACAGAACTCTTAATAGCTCACAGGCTTGGCACGAGAGCATTTGCATATCGGGCCATGTAACGTTTCAGGGAGCACACAGACTAGTATGCAAACTTATGACATTTATTTGCATATTATATACACACAGCGTAGCAGAAAGACATCACATGGAGGGACTGCTTTGGAGAGACACTACACTTTCTATGAAATATGAGTATTATAATGAAAGAGTAAATAAAATATAGCAGTTTTTCTTCATGTCTATGAAGTAAACAGTATGTATTTTATGTAAACTGTATGCACTGTATATTAAGTGTTGGATGGCACTACTGAAATAGGAATATTACATAATATATATTTATTTTAATCATTAATGGCATTGATGATTGTATTCCAGGAATATTTGGGAATTTTCGTGTTAAGTTAAAAAATATCTTTCTCAGTGTAATGTACCTTTTACCCATGATGGGAGATGATCAGATTATTCATTGAGTGTTAATCTGTTTAGTAAAGAGATCAGCAGTATACAGAAATAAAAAGCAGAATGCTTCAGTGAGCACACGGCGATTATTCACGAAGGCGGCTTTCAGTAAGAACAGTCCTACATTCACACCAGTTAGATCCACAGAGGCACATATCTGGGCTTGCTTTTCCAGCAGATTAAATTTCTCTATAATTTTCACTGCTGTAATAGAAAGCTATACAGATTGTTCATCTTTACCATCTGGGTGCTTGTGCCAGACCTAGGCAGAATTTCCGCTGGGTCATGTTTGGAATTATGAGATTGTGAGGTCGCTCTACGATCATTGTGAATGCTTTAATACTTCAGAGGTGTCTTTTCTGCCCCGCACCTGACCCGGCGTTGCAAGAATAATCACCCAACATCCCCAGTGTGTTGTTAAATTTGACAGAATGGCTTACAGATGATGAATTACACCTCGAATCTAGAGCATGCAAGCAGAGTGTGTATATACAGCACACGGTGCTTTCTGAGGAAACGCTCCATGGAGAATTTGCCTTCCAGACTTTCCGAATAATGCAAGGTGACCATGTCAAAAAGTACATTGTTGGGAAAGTCAGAGTTTGCAGGCTGAACGATTACTAACCCCCAACATTAGGTCATTTCCTCTCGATCAGGTTCCAGTCCACAGATGAAGGGAGAAACTCCAGGCTGGCCGGCTTTATTTATGCTGGCCCTAACTCACTTTGGTGTTATTGGACTATGACAAATTAAGTGGAGCATGAAAGGAAAATCAATTTGTGTCCGTCTCCGAGAGTTAGTGCAGATGGGGAGAGACGACAGGACTGTGTTTCGGTTCTCCTGAGCGCTCGTGATTGATAATGACGTCTCCAGACCAACCTTGATTAGATTATGACTCATCTAGATGAGACATACATTAGGCAGTTGCAGTATCTGCTAAAACTCAAAGCCAAGTAGTCTGATGTGTAAAGTGTTAAAACAGATGTGTTCTGTGTTGCATATTTTGACAGACCAAAAAAAAAGAGAGAAAACCTCTGAAAATATGGGTTATATCTCACGTGATAAGTATGTGCTTGTAATATAAAGTGAATTTTATGTCCCTGTATATTTTACAGCCTCCACTCTACCTTGATTTTCACGACTCTGGGGCTTTACCTGCTAACCTGACCTCCACGAGCTCTAGCAGACTTGTGCTGACCCAGATCCCTAACGTCTACCCTCCAGAGAGGGTGCCTCTTTCACCATTAGCATCTTCTCCACAGCCCCTAAGTCGGCCTGCAGGTCTGAGCAACATCAGGCATCCAGCTACAACTCATGGACACAGGAATCCTCAAATCCCCATACCCATTTTGCAGTCATCTCATTGCCGTGGCGCTGAGACGTGCCAGCTCCCGTCATCCTTCACTTCATCCCTCCCATCGTTCTCCTCGTCCTTGTCTGTCCCTGCTAACCACTCTTTGCTTAGCAACACTCAGCCTGCTGCACAGAGACCCAAACTGGTGCCTATCTTCACAAACAAGTCAATGAGCCGTCACGTTAACATCACAAAGATCCTGGCTGAGAAAAAACACCAGGAACAAGATGAAGCACAGTACGCTTCTTTTGCTAGAACAGCAGCTAAAAGACCCTCCTGTTCTCCTTTATCCTCTGCGCCATCACTTCCTAGAGTGTCTCTGCCATTTTTTAAGGACCGTAAAAGACACCACAATGTCTGCACAACCGCACCAGAACAACTGCAACCTGCAGCCAGGACTGAGATCAAAGTAGTGGTAAGAAAGATACCAACTCTATGCACCTTACATTCGCCATATCCTTACGTGTGCAACTACGGGGATAATGCTACAGGAAGTGAAACATCAGATTCCAAATAGAAATCCATCATTTATTTTCAAATAGATTAGTGTCTCCTAAGGTTTTTCCATCGCCACAAAATGTATTTTGGGAATTTAAAACTGACAGCTGTGATTTACTAAACAGGTTTACAAGACTTTTTGGCTCCTGTAATATGACGTAAGGGATGGTTGATACTGTTTTTCCCCCAATCGCATGTGGGTGATTCTCACGAAATCCAGATTTAGAAGGTGTCCAATATCAGAATTTTTAAAATGCCCTTGAAGAAAATATTATTTTTGTACATATAAGATTATGGTCTGAACCAACTGTAAACAATATTTTCAGAATATTTTTTAAACATTTAATTTTTTTAGATATAGTCCATAAAAAAATATTACCACAACATGACATTACATTAAATATATAGTTAGAAATGTGTAATTTTGGCCATTATTAAAGTAGACTCTCATTACTTATGTTCAAAACTATGTATAAGTCTGGACAGATTCATTTTTCATATTTATTATTTTTTGAAAATTCCTTATTAACTCTCATTAACGATTCAAAACTTCACGTTTCGGTAATGAGAACTGAAAAGTCGCGTAGGCACTATAACGAACAAACTTTTACCTGTTTTCTGGAGAGAGAAAAAATTAACTGCTTACCTGGTATTCATCTTGACAATTCCTTGCAAATGTTAGTTCCTTGAGGACTTAAACAGTTACTGATAATTGTTGCGGAGAATGAAGAAATTGGTTTTGGACACATTTCTATCCCTTATTATTTTCACTACCTTTACCAATGATCACCAAATAACTCATGTTT
>JAQMCW010000032.1:23410899-23429477 GCA_030068335.1 Chrysichthys cranchii | reverse complement strand
AATACCTTTTGTCTGATGATGTATATATTTGTTGAACAGCCATTTCATGTTTATTTTGACCCTCAGTATTACTTTTTTTTTTTCCTTCCAGGTGATCAACCAGTCCAAAGCTCGGTTCAACCCCAGTATCAGCATGATAAAGAAGTGCATCGAAGTACTTATCGACAAGCAGTACATAGAGCGAAGCCAGACCTCTGCAGACGAATACAGCTATGTGGCATAAATTTAAAAACAAAACAAAAAAAAAACAACACTTGGCGGTCAGAACGTAAACCATGTCTTTATTTTTGGCTGCAGCTGGCTCAGGCTGTCTCCCTGTGGGATGAAGTGGGACTGTGCCTCCATCTCAGGAGGGGGGAGAAGGGCCTCTATGTACCCAGGCAGTCATTTACACCCTCAACCTCCCTCCAGCCCCAAAACCTTTTCTGATTTTACGCTGTTTACAACATCACCAGTGCCACGCCCCCGTGCGTCAACGACAACAACAACAAAAAAGAGAATAATGCCTATAGCTATTCAAGCACGAACTGATTAAAAAAAATACATTTTTAAACAATGTAAGCATAACCAAGAATTCAAGAGCGCAGAACGGACGTGTCAGAGTTTTAAAATAATGTCTAAGAAAAACCAACCATGCTTTCTTTTCTCACGTTTGCAGTTGTAGTGTGTTCTTCTTTTTTAATGTATCAAAGTGAGAGGGGGGGAAAAAGACTATTGTAATAAAACCGTTATACTGATAATTGTATTTACCTTCAACATGTAAAAAAAAAAAAATAAGGTGACAAAATACTGCTGCTTGTCAAATAAACAAATGAAAAACTCGGATTGTCGTCATGTTTTCTAGAGAGAAACAGATTGGTTGTGATGGCTATGAGGAAATAGTCTCAGTGAAGTGCTGTAATACTGACACAGTTCTCTACAGAAAGGAAATGCTCCCAGGAGGTTATGCTTTTCATCAGTCTGGAGGTAGTTTGCTGTTAAAACGTCTCCGTTCAGGTCCAAGCTCCGTCCCACAGTCTGGTGTGTGCTACTTCTTGGCATGAAGGTCCTTTCCAAATAGGATCCATATGAGCATTTGTGATTAAGCGCACATTTCCACAGCGAGTGCGTCATCAGCAAAGCATGTTTCGTGCACTCTGAGGCATTACGTTGTCATCTTATTAAGGGTAGAAGTTTTTTGTGGTTTCACTTGATGTCACAGGAGTTTACCCAGAAAAGCTTATTTGAAATCTCGACATGATGAATTTGTGTACTTTTAATTGCCACCAGAAGGGGTCAGAGTAGAGCGAGGACCATTTCTGGTGTTAACAGGAAGGAAGAATCATAGTAAATGTCTCATGAATTACAGTATGTGGTAAATGATTTGAAGTTGAAGAGGGCATTCTGTGCTTGAAAATGTGTTGTAATAAATTCACCCTGGTATTGTATGTATTGCTAATGATGTCCAAAGTGACATGGAGTGTATTTACCAGCTGGATCGCAGATGTGCCTTTCCCAAAACTATTGGGCAATGTTTTCTTCCGTGTTAGGCCATCCCCAAAGTCCTGGTTATTGGAACTCCAATTTCACACTTAGGCAGTATCATAAAACGTGAACAAAGGGCTCAGCAATGACTCCAGTTAACACCCGTTGACCTTGACTCAGCTTGAATTCTGTAGGTTTACTGAGACCATGGTAATGATAATGACTTGAGGCCAGACCTGGTGGGCAACAGCAGTCTGCTAATGAGAAACTTTCTGATATGTTATGCTTTACTTGCTTTTTTTTTTTTTTTTTGAATATACAGTGGTGCTTGAAAGTTTGTGAACCCTTTAGATTTGTCTACATTTCTGCTGAAATGTGACCTGAAACATCACATTTTCACACAAGCCCTCAAAGTACGGTAGATAAAGAGAACCCAGTTAAATAAATGAGACAAAAAATATTCATTTGGTTATTTATTAATTTGTGAAAATGATCCAATATTATATATCTGTCAGTGGCAAAAGTATGTGAACCTCAGGGCTAAGTAGTTCAACACACTGGTTCGATTTACGATGGATGTGGCGGAACGCATCTCCGTCGTATCCTGAGGACTACCTGTACTAAAAAAGCTACATGGTCAAAAGCGTCCCAGATCACCTTGGGAAGTGGTTTGAGTGAATGCGTCTTGGGGGTCGTTTACACTTGTATTCAGTGCTGACCAGTTGAGATCAGATCACCAAGGATGCATTTTAATAAAGTGTAAACAGGGTCAAAGGGAATCATGTTTAATATAGTTGTTACATGTGTATCAATATGCTATGTGGCCAAAAGTATGTGGACACCATGTTCACACCCCTACAGTATGTACTTGTTGAACATCCCATCCAAGATATATTCCCTCTTTTGCTGTTAATGTAATGAGCTCCACTCTTCTGGGAAGGGGTTCCACTAGATTTTTGAGTGTGACTATGGGGATTTGTGCTTCATCCAGGCACAAGAGCATTGGTTAGGTCAGGCACTAATGCTGGGTGGGTCTGAAGACCAGTATTAGGCATGACTCAGACACTCGGTCACACTTAAAGGAAATAGCAACCAAGCCACCTAACAACATATTTTTGGAAAAACTGTGATGGAATAGCATCCAGCGTTCCCTCTATTTTTTTTTCTTGCTGAGAAATATCTGTTTTTCTTGCCCAAATCCTTTTGCCATTTACACACCCTCGTTAGTCAGCTAGCCTGGGAAGCCACCTCTCACCAGCAGTGCTATGCTAATAAAGTTTAATGGGTGATTCTCAGAGGTGTTGAACAGTTAACCTGACTTGCTAAGTACACAGCTAATGTAGCTGGCTAACCCTGTTTTTGTTTGGGACTTGAGTCTGAGACACAGGCATCTTAGTAACGACGCAGGAATGCACGAGTATTTGAGAGGGAAATGTTCTACATTCACTGTCCACTTTATTAGGAACACCTGTGCATTGAGGCAGTAGTGCAATCTCATGATAAAAGAGCTTCAGGTAGTGTTCACATCAAACATCAGGATGGAGAAAGTGTGATCCGTGTAGCTTTAATTGTGTCCTGGCGGTTGGTGCCAAACTGCTGATTTTTGGGGAATTTCACACACCATGGTCTCTAGTATTTACTCAGAATGATGAAGAACAAGCAACAACAACAACATAATTTCGATGGTTCTTGGGGGAGTCATACATCCATGTCTATTGATTACCATATTTGATGTCCCTAATAACATGGTCCCACTAACTTCTGTGCAAAAAGACATTATAGCTGTCTCACCTTTAATAGCCAGACATGTAATATGAAACCTGCTAGCAGCCCCTCCATCTCTCAATGGCTTAGAGATACCATGTTTTTGTATAAAGCTGGAAAAAAATCAATATTCATTGAGAGGGTCAACGGTAAAGTTTTTTCCAAAAATGGCAGCCATTTATTTCTTATTTTAAAGAACTACAGGTGTTGTCTGATTGAATGTACCTTTAGCATTTTTTTTATATTTCATTTACGATATCTTAGACGTCGGTCTGTCACTTGTTTTGTCTGTTTTCAAAATTTGAACGGTATTGCGAAATGTTGTATGATCATTTTCTTCAATAAAAATTTTTGAAAAAAACCCCCAAACAACAACAAAAAAACATCCTGTATGGTGCTTTTCTGCTAAACACAGTTAAAAGTTAAGCACGATTATTTGAATTATTATATCAGCAGCTCAAAGCAATCTATCCATCATCCCCTGACCTCTCTTATGAACAAGGCGTTCTATTCAGAGAACTCTCGCTCACTCTGTGTTTTTTGTTTTTCGCACCGTTCTGTCTAAACTCTAGAGACTGGTGTGTGTGAAAATCCCAGGAGATTTCTGAAATTTTACATCAGAATCAGAAAAATCATCCCAGCTCCTCTGGCACCACCAACCATGTCATACTCAAAGTTATAGATATCCCACTTTTTCTTCATCCTGATGTTTGATGTGAAAATTTCCAAAAGCACTTAACCTGCACTTGTAGAATGTTTTTGCAATTTACTGCGGCAACGTGATGCTCTCTTCTTTCTCTTAGTCCGGCCATGTTGTCCGGCACATAGGGTGTCAAGTGGCCCCCACGGGCTCATTGACATTTCCGTAGCTAAGTGCATTCTACAGGGTGAGATCGCTAGCCCCACGCCCAACCCTCCCCTAACTCGGGACTTGGATTCATGCACACGCGCACTCACACACCTACGGGCAATTCAAGGTAGCCAATCCTCCTAATGTGCGTGTCTTTGGACTGTGGGAGGAAACCGGAGTACCCAGAGGAAACCCATGCGGACACGGGGAGAACATGCAAACTCCACACAGAAAGGTGCCCAGGTCGACCCCAGGAACTTTTAGCTGTGAGGCACTTAGTGTGTAAACACTTAGACCCCATGCCACCCGACAGCATGATTGCCTGATTGGATAACTGCATGAGCGTCCAGGTGTCCCTAGCAAAGTTGAAAGCTAGTGTAGTCTCTTATTGAATATTTGCTTAGTTTGGTAGCTCTAGTTTATGTTTCTTAAGTGTGACTTTATTCAGACTGTAAGATAACCCCTTTATCTCCCCAGTATCTTCCCTAGCCCTCACATGGCATCATGGGCTTTATGTTCTCTGCACAATTGATTTTAAGGATTTTGTTTTGATTCAAAAGCAATACAGGGATTAGCTCAACTTTCTGTTCCATAAATCAATCAATTCTTCAGTTCCAAGTTAATGTTAAGGTAAGGGCTGTTCATGCTTTCTGCACTACTGCTGTTACACTGTGGAATAGGTTACCAGATTACATCAGGTCAGCGTTAACGATTTTCTACTGTTATAGCACATTTTTTCTTTTTGTTTGGCCAATTTCTGCCTGCTTTTACCTGGTCAGGCTTAACTCTTTAATATCCACAGAGGTACGCAATGCTCAGCAGTCATTAAGGTACTCAGTTCCACTGAGTTAAATGTGCGATATTTTTTATAAGGTCAATATTTTTTTTATAACCTGGAAGATCCGTCGAACATTATCCAAAAGAGGGTTTAAGCCATAGCCTCAGCAGAAGTGTATTAGGTTTCTGAAAAAGCATATTTGAAAACTAATCTTCTGGTCCGGATTGCTTGTTTGTATTTGAATGGGCCTCATGTCAGTCAGTTTATAGACACTCTCCGGGTCAGTATAGATGCTGAGGGCACCGTTTCATCAACATGTGTGGGAATGGGGGTGGACTCTGGGAGTAAAAACAAATCGTCCAGATTCATGAAAAAGCAGGAAGCAATCCCATCTGACTTTGGGTGAGAGTCAGAGTACACCCTGAGCAGGTCACCAATCTAACCATTACATATCAGCGTGCTTAGGTGTCTATGCTCTCTCTCTGCTCCTTTTCCCCCTGTATGTTTGGGCTTCTGACTCTGGCTGGCTTCCCATAGGTGGATCCAGGTGTCAATCCCCATTAGCTGAGAACACTGGACCAATGAGATGGCAGGAACCCACCCAAGAGGTGGAGCTACCCCTTTAAAAGCAGTACTTGGCAGTCTACTTGTCAGTTCTTGGCTTCTTAGTAGTGGTGCATTGGGTGCCCTCTTTCCTTATACTAGTTGCTTAGGTTTGAGAACAGGTAAGAATGTGTGTGCACTTACATGCCATCATGTACAGGACAGGTGCCACCCCTTGTATTTTTTGGCTAGCTTGGCTAATTTTTAGCAAAGTGCATTTAGGTGGTTTCTATGTCCAACTAGGTAGGTTAGCTACTTAAGCCCAGTCTAGTGTAGTGTGTGTTGATGTGTTTGTTCCTTTGGCACTGTCCATGTTGTTCATTTGATTGTGGGAGTGAGACTAGTCTCCCTGTCTTCTCTTGTCTTTTAAATGTCAGGCCTGTGGTCTGTTGAAAATAAAAAGCTTGCCAGACCTCCAGCCTCCTATCCTGTGTGAATAAACCATTATCCAATCTATAATCTTTTAATATGTTTTGCTCTTGTGTTCACACTATGCCCTTCCCTTGTGTGGGAGCCCAACACAATGCAAGGCTAACACAGGAGAACTATTCACTCACATTCACACCTATGGGGGAATTTATTATTTTTCTTTTTAGAGAGTAGCCAGTTGACCTGATATGCAGTCTAAATCATAAAGTTGTAAACTGCAGTCTAAATTCTAATTCTGAATTTTAAAAAATATCAAAATAAACAAAACTCTAAGGAGGTACTCTAAATAATAAAAAAAAATCCTGAAAACTGTAATCTAAATTTTATTGTGATTTAAAAAATGATCTAAAACAAAACTCTTAATTCAAAGCTACTCATCTAAATCATAAAACATACAATAACTTTAACTTTAAAATTATTTTTCCATCCTGAAATGACTTGGTCTAAACACGCTTATTTCTGAATCTTTATTCTGCAGGATAATTCTACACAGTTTTCTAAATGTAGATCTTAATCCTTTTATCTCTAATAATAAAAAAACAATCAAGCTCCTCTTCTAAAATCCATCATCTCATAAATCACGATAAACTCCAAAAACCCCACACCAATCCCAGACTCTGATTGATTGTCCGTCGTATCAGAACCAGCACATTCATTCTGGACCTGTCTGAAGTCTGCTTCCAAAGTATAGAGTTTACTGTCTATATAGGAGGACAGGAGGGGTGAGAGTGTTAAAATTTAGTTTATTTTATCCAATCCTATTTTTGTTTTTTTATTTTCCAGTATATTTCATACTGTACTCAAACACCTGCACATTATTATTATTATTATTATTATTATTAGTAGTAGTAGTAATAATATTGTTAGTATTATTGTTACTTGGAACAGACTTGTTACCCTTATTGACTATCATCACTTTAACATTCACCTTATTCTTTAATCTGCTGCTATATTTTATCTTTATAATAATAATAATAATAATAATAGTAATTACTAGTAGGAGTAGTAATAGCAGTAGTAGTAGTAGTAATATTGTTAGTATTATTGTTACTTGGTACAGACTTGTTACCCTTATTGACTATCATCACTTTAACATTCACCTCTCCTTTAATCTGCTGCTATATTTTATCTTTATTATTATTATTATTATTATTATTATTATTATTATTATAATAATCATCATCATCATTATTATTAGTGGTAGTAGTACTGTTAGTATTATTATTATTATTATTATTATTATTATTATTATTATTACTAGTAGTAGTAGTAATAGTAATAGTAGTAGTGTTAGTATTATTGTTACTTGGTACAGACTTGTTACCCTTATTGACTATCATCACTTTAACATCCACCTCTCCTTTAATCTGCTGCTATATTTTATCTTTATTACTACTACTACTAACTACTATTATTATTATTATTATTATTATTATTATCATCATCATCACTACTATTACCCTTTTCTCCTGTTTTATTTATTTGTTTATTTTTTCATTATTAAAAAAACCTTCACAGTTTCATTTCAGTGCTTTGGGAATACTCCACTTGCTCATGGTTATGCCAGTCAAGCTCTGAATTGAAGTGTGTGTGAGTGAGAGAGAGTGAGAGAGAGAGAGAGAGAGAGAGAGAGTGAGTGAGAGAGAGAGTGAGAGAGAGTGAGTGAGAGAGAGAGAGAGAGAGAGAGAGGTTAGGAGGGGAAAAACCTCCAGAGTCCTGGAGCTGGTGAACTTTCAGTACTCAGAGTATCCTGAGCGGGGAGTTACAGTACACTCTCATTACTGGATCCCACACACACACACACACACACTGCAGGCGTGGACAGGTGTGCTCTCACAGCACAGCACGGCACGGCACGGCACGGCAGTGTTACCTATGGACGTGTTATGAGGCTGGACGGCTCTGTGTGGACGGATATGCCCGTGTCCTGGCCGAGGCTGTGTGCGCTCCGGGAGCCGGTTACACTGTAACTCTTCTGCGCGGCGCCTTTGTTGTTGTTGTTATTGTAGTAGTTGTTGTTGTTGCTGTGTTGTTGCCGCTGCTGTTCCTCTGCGCGTCAATATGAAAGTGACGGTGTGTTTCGGAAGGACCCGGGTGGTCGTGCCGTGCGGAGACGGCAACATTAAAGTCCGGAGCCTTATCCAGCAGGCCATCATGAGATACCGGAAAGCCATAGCCAAGGTAAGCCATGTTAGAGTGTCCTGTGTGAGTGCTTTTCCTTCCCATCATGGAGCTGCTGTGTGGACGCGGGATTAGCGCCCGCCGTGGCGTCGTGCCGCTCACAACATGGCGCTGTGTTATTTTCTGGGAGAACAACCGGGCAGGAGAGGGAGAACACGCACAAGTCCGAGTGGGATTTCAGACGGAAAACCCTGTGAAAGGAGCCTTTCGAGGCGAGAAAGCTAGACTCGTGTGGTGTTCAGGGGGTCGGGAAGTGTTTACGGGCGAGTGTTTGGTGTTGGCGGTGTTACTTTGTTTCAGGAACGAAACGCGGGGCTTTATGGAGCTCTCAGGCGCCTGTGAAGCCTTGAGGAACAGTTCGGGGAGGGAAGTTTGCCCTCAGAGATAAACCTGAGAACTTTTCGGCGTGTGTTTAAGTCAGACAAAGCTTTTACACACTTACACACACACACACACACATGCGCACACAAACAAACTCAACTTAGTTTTATGCCCCCCTCCCCCCTCCACACTGGGCATTTCACCCAACATGGGCATTTCACCCAACATGGGCATTTCACCCAGTGATTTTACATCATGCACAGGGTAGGTAGACTTCCAGCATTCGAGCAGGCTTCTTCCAACAAAGGGAAATGTGTGAAACTGTAGCTCCTCTTGGCCTGGACACTTGGGAACATCCCACAGCACAGAAATACCCCCCACAAGGGTGATTTGTAGATTTGGCACTGTGCATGGTGTGCAAACAGAACAGCATTATGTCATCTCTGTCGTCCAGAGCTCATGGAGGAGGTCCAAGTTTCGCTCCTGTGTGTCTGAGAACACTCTCTGCAGGGGTCTAAAGACCATTTTGGGTGTAGACGGGTTAATTTAATTTATGGTTCGTGTGTGTGGGGAATTGTCACATAATTTATGGTTCATGTGTGTGAATTGTCATACACCTGAAGAGACTGGTTATTTATTTATTTATTTATTTATTTATCTATCTGTCTATTTATTTATTTATTTATTTATGGAGTTGTATAAGGTGTAGGCTATGTTCGTAGCTCTGCTTCGAAGGCACTGGTTATTCAGAGTGGTTCAGATGCTTTATTGTAATTCAGTGCAGGGCTGTCAGGTCGAAGCCAGATTTCCAGACGAGCTCCTGGGCATCTCAAAAAAAACGCGTAAAAAGACCTCGAATTACCCCAGGACGTGTGAGCATTACAGAAAGGGAGATGTGCGCATAGGAGTGTGGAAAAGTCTGAGGCGTGTTGCAGAGAAATGCTGTGTAGAGGTGACTGCACTGATAATGATATTAAATCTTGTTGCTTAAAAGAAGAAAAAACCTACAACGTGCTGTAAACAGTAGTAAACTAACCAAAGTTGATATTTGGTGTTACAACTTTGCCTTCTTTCTTTCTTTCTTTCTTTCTTTCTTTATTGAATTAAATAGTGGTTTCAGGTAGGTCTGGGCGATATGGCTTAAAAATGACATCACGACCATTTCTGGCATTTTCACAATGACGATACATGGGTAGTCCTCAGGTTACGATGGAGATGCGTTCCCATATCCCCATCGTAAGTGGAAAATATCATATGTCCAATCACTGCTTAGCCTAGCTTAGCGTGGCCTACCCTGGAGTCTTTTCCTGTAGGAGACATGCTGGGGTGTTTAGAAGACTTGTTTTGAATTAAAATTAGCTCTTGAAGCGCACAAAAAAAAACACGTGGTGATGCACTGTACAGTACACCGATACACAAGTTAACTTCGTGAGTTGCAGGAGAGAGTGAGGTATTATGCAAGGCGAGTAATACGTGCATCTGGGCATTGTGTGAATGTATCGTACATCATACACCGTTACGCTGGCTTGCGTACGCACAAATATCAAAAGTCACGCCATCGTAACTAGGGGAGCATCTGTACTTTTATGCTATGAAAAGAAACTTGCTGCGCATGCAGACTGGAGCCAAGGGACGCCCACAAGGTCTTATGCTCACAATAAGATTGTAACATGATAAACCGAATATTTATTAAGATAATTTTATGCATCATGCTACATTACACACTCTTCTGATGTATTAATGGGAGCTAAAAGCACTGCGGATACCTGTGCATTTCTGGAGAAAAGTTGATATTCCTGTTAAAATCACGATACGATACAGTGTTGTGTTGGATGATGATATAAATGGTCATATCACAATAACAATAATTTATCTTTATATTGGCCAGCCCTAGTTTCAGGAATCATTTGTGCATTTTTATAAGGAAATGAGCTATATGTTTTTCTGAACATCTTTGAGAATCTGTTAGAGCTCTTCTGGAGACTTTGACTGTTGCGCTTGCTTCTTATTTGCATACAAAACCCAGGAGCCTTCATTATGTGTTTTTTGGTCTAAAATTGGTCTCTTGCACAATATGTTGCTTTCTTTACTAACATACAAGCAGTTTACTGAATATTTTTTTTTTTGGTAAAAAAAAAAAATGTTTTGTAATCTAAAATGTTTTTTGTACTGACTTAATAATGCAGAATTCACAAAAATCAATATTTATAACAAAATGTGAATTAAAAAATGAGGGTGCCTAAGACTTGCACAGTGCTGTATTTGACTTCTTGTTCTCAGTTTGTGTTTCAAACAAGTTCATACTAGTAGGCATGCATTTCTGATTTGAGGTATCTGTAATATGCCTTTTTATTTCCGCATAATACGGCTATTATGCACCCCATGATCTCCCTTTGTCACCCAGTCTTTCCAGTATATTTTACAGTTCTGTATATTAAAGATACACTGTCTTTACTGACGCTTTCCCTTCGTTTGACATAGCATACATGTCCAGGAATTGCTCTATTCAGTACTGATTATTGGCTTTAAAGCAAAGTCTTGCTGGCTTCAGATTATTTATAACGTAGCCCAAACAAACGCCACCTGCAGACTTTGGTTTTTCCATTCGTAACAATGTTCCCAAATTATCCCAGTTTGGTGGAAAAGCTCTGACCTTGGCAACCCTGATTTAGTGACTCCACGTCTGTGTAGCAAATCCTCTGTTGTGGCTTACCCACCCATATGCGTTTATGTAAACTATTTAGCCGAAGGCAGCTCATTGAGATTTATAATTAGAGAATTGCATAGATTTTTCAATTTACCCATTTGCCCTCTCTGGACTGATTAGCAAAATGATAACATGGCTTTTTTTTTTTTTTTTTAAAAACATGTTCAAAGATCTTTATGCTGAGAATTATGTGGTTATACTTTGCTTCAAATTCTAAATCAATGTGTCATCTACCGGTTATCTTTATTATCGGCAGGCACTAATCACCAGTGATTAGGAGTTATAAGCTAACTGTTGTCGCCATTCAGATGTGTCGGGTACTGTGTCAGGCAAGGCATTTTATGTAGCTGGATCGTCAGAAATATTAGTTGAATATACCCCTGTCCTAGAGTCTGCTCTGAGAGTCAACTAATCAACAAGCCCTTCCTGAGGTGAAAGAGTGTTTTAGTGTTGGTAAACACTGATGTGTTGTGCAGGATGATTGCAGAAGTAGGATTGGGAAACCCTCCCTGATCCTCCTGTGATTCAGGTCTGTTGGAGCGGCAGGTTTATTTCGAGCTCTCCTGTTGCGTTGGCCATGGAACGACGTGTGCGAAATATTTATCGAATAACACAAACACGATTCTTTAGTAAGGATCTTTTGTACTTGGCCAAATGTCAGGGTTCTTGCGTAGGCCTGGAAAGTCTTGAAAAGCATTGGAATTAAAAGGCACTTGTTTCCAGACTTGGATGGAAACTCAAGAGAATATTTTGGAGAAAGTTTATATGTTCTGTTTGCAAGTTTAGATATTCTGTTCTGAAGGGTTGTGTTTCAGAGGTTTTCTTCTAGCACTAACACAGTGTAGAAAATGCACATCACGTTTCAGGTGTCTCTTTTCACAATACGGTTTGTGACCTTAAATGTGGTAAGACGCGAATTAAAATTTAAAATTGAAAATAAAAATAAATGGTTTTCTGGAATATCGTCAGGTGGAAAGGGACATAATCTTGAATCTTTGTTATTTTAAAGAAGAGCAAAAAAAAGTATTTTTACTGTGTGCTTAGTGCTTATGATTTCTCTACTTATACTTGATATTAGGGCTGGGTATTGTTGCTGATTTCCTGAATCGATTCGATTCTGATTCACAAGGTTATGATCTGATTCGATTCGATTTATTTAGAGATTTCTTTGTGTTGATACTAGTTTTGGTTGGTTATAAAATGACTTGACTTGAGTGGAGCATATCCCTATGTTGATAGGCTGTAGTACAATGTTATCTGTGGACAGTAAACTTTCGAAATAAGTAGTTATTTAGTATAATTTATCTAATTTGAAGCCAATTTAACCCCAAATGCCTTCTCCAGTGCGGTTTGATTCGCTCCTGACGTTTTAGCTGAAACTATGTCAGTGTGGTGCCTGGATAAGCAATTTTGGAGATTTGTGATATTTCCACAATATTTTACCTCGATATGGCACAGTTTGCAGATTGCTTTTGTTTTACCCAGTTCCTCTCCATCTTCGTAAGTTTTCAATCCGAAGTGTCACCAAACATCGGCCTTTAGGCCAGACGGTGACTTCAGCGGAGCAGCTTCAGCCACGGCTCAATTTGGTTTCACCGGTCTGACGTTTTTATAGCTCTCCTTGCGCGGTCGCGAGAATGAAGTAGTGCATACAGGAGAAGATCGATCTGCAAGTTTTTGAATCGATATCATATTTTTCGAACGAAAATCTATATTGATCGGTGAATTGATTTTTTTTTTTTTTTTTTTTACCTAGCCCTACTAGATATTAATTTTTACTAAACCTTTTATTTCTATTCTCAAGACTTTTTCATTCAGTGCACTTAGTATTGTCATTTGAATGCTTTCATCAATACTATATATCATCACAATAACAATAACTGTATAAATGTGCTAACTTGATGACTGAATAAAGTGTAGAGGTCACCACCACCATCTTTTTTTTTTTTTTTTTTTTTTTTTTTTTTGCTGAATAGTAAATTCTGGATAAATATACACCCGTCACACCATTCCTCCGGCACTCATCTCCTCACACTCGGTTCCCAGAAATATTTACTCAGTCTTATTCACCACCAGCATGACACAACACCCAGGGTTCCTCACAGTTTGATATATTTCAGGCAAGTTCGCACACATTAATATCATCATATGAAAGTGCTTTGGTGAGCCAGTGCTAGTATTTGCAAGTTTACAGTATTTGTTTTCCCTCCCCTCTAAAAGAGCACTCATAATCTGAGCACGGAAAATTATTCGGAGGCCTTGCTCTCCCTGCATTCCTGTTAAAAAGCCTGGAAAAACTGCACAGGCCTCTTTGTGTGCTGGACATACTTGGAATGTTAGTCGTTCTCCCGGTGCCATGAGACCAGAGAGAGTTCAGGGTTGGGTAGGTCTGACGGTACGATTTGTCGCATTTTTTTTTAATTGCGTTTATTTAAGCCATAATGTTGGAGGGTGAGTAAGTTGTGTCTGTCTAACCTGTCACCATTTGGTTACTTCTGCCAACCTAATGTCAATAAACTAACACAATGTAGTAAATATTGCCTCCTAAGAAAGAATCTCACCATCTCAAAGCCACAAATTGTCTTGCACTATGGAACTTGATGTACGCAACAACAACTAGTATCTCGAACAAAAGTTCTCCTTCTTGTCACAGAGTCTTGGCTTTCCATTCATATTTGTCGTGCGCTAAACCACATAGGTTTTACTTCTTCCAAACCTGCGGAAATTGAACCAGACACATAGTTGTAACATACACTCGGGCTCGAGTGGCACACCGAAGCTTTGGCTCAGCAGAACATCGGCGACTTGGCAATCGATCAACCGAGTGTAGGATTTCCCAGTGGAGTTCTCCAGACGCCATCTTCCCGCAACAGGTTTTTTTTTTTTTGTTTTTTTTGTTTTAAGGAAGAAACCCACGTCTAGACTCATTCAGCATGTGTAGATGATGTGGTGTTATGTAATCCCAGTTTGCCACATCAGTTGAGTAGGGTTTAATTGGGTTAGCTCTTGTCTTGAAGAGTGGGCTGTCTTTGGAGCTGGGGAGGAGGGATGGAACAAAATCGATTCTTAGCTCAATTTTAAGATTCCCTTCTCATAATAATTGATCCCCATTATGTCTGAGCTGTCTCCTTACTGCATGTGTAAGTGTTTCGGAGTATCCAGGATACATTTAGCTCCTGATGACCTCTGGGACAGTGGATCGTTAGGGAATCCATGCTCTGTTGTTTGGATTGTATTCCTCACGTTCTCTCGTGCAAATGCACGTAATGTCTTTTTCATGTAATTGAATTCAACTTGGTTGATTAAAATGGCAGCATTGTAATAGCTTTATCTTGTCATTATTTATATTTCTCTCTTTGCTTTTTTTACTTCGTTTTACGTTTAGATGCCGCATGTTCATCGTTGTAAGATTTTTTTAAAAAACATGTTTGAGTGCCGTCAGATTACTAATGCTGGAACGCGCATGGATTCCTGCGCACTGGTCAGTGAACTGGTGAATAAACGAGCCCTTTAAGCCCTCTCAGTTTGCTGGTGTACAGAATGAACCCCAGTGTTCTCTGTGAGGGCTGGTCGTCTTTTGAATCAGCCCTCATTTTCGTAATGTTGCACATCTAATTTTGTCCTGACTGCGTAAAAGACTCCAGGTGAAATCTTTGTAACGCTCTGAATTTTGTGACCCCGTCGTGTGGCCTGTGACCACAGAGTGAAATCTTAGAGACCATATGAGGCGGCGGTGATTGCTGCAATCACTCCTGACGCCTATAGCTCCTAGGGCGATTTCCTGTACAATTTGAGCAGGCAGTGTGTCTTGTAGTACAGAGCAGATACGCATTCAGAGGAAGGAAAAAAAACCAAAAAACATCTGAGCCCAAAGTGTACCTTCAGACAGTAAAAGATAATGAGTCATAGTTAAACACTTTATTAGAGATTGTAGAATTGGGAGGTAAAGTGGTTGTTGTGGAGAAAAGGTTTTGAAGCGCAAGTGCTCAGCTCTGTGTTTAATTTCTACTGGTTTTTGGATTCAAAAATGTCTGCCATGTGAATAGATATATATGTATATATGCACGTATGGATATGTTTATTGATTAATAAGTCTTTAACTGGACATTATGTATTGTAAAGCTGCTTTGTGACAATGTCTGTTGTTAAAAGTGCTATACAAATAAAATTGAACTGAGTAAATGTAAAGGTGTAAATTTGGTCAGTGTGGAGAATAGCTTAAGGGATTGGACATACTGGAAGTTATACCTCGTGCATGGCTGTGTGGTTAATGTATGCAACTTTCTTCTTGTACTCATCTGCGTACGCTTTATGTACAGGCCGAGGATTAAACCCTCTGTTCCAGCTGATACCACATCAGTGCTGGTTAGGGCTGGGTATCGTTGCTGATTTCCTGAATCGATCCGATTCACAAAGTCATGATCCGATTTGATTCTTGATTCCATTCCATTCCATATCGATTTATTTAGAGATTTCTTTGTGTCTTCCCTCAGTAATGCTTAAAGCACGTTGAGAATTTGAAGCCAATTTAACCCCAAATGCCTTCTCCAGGGCGGTTTGATTCGCCCCTGACGTTTTGGCTGAAACTAGTGTGGTGCCTGGATAAGCGGTTTTGGAGATTTGTGGTATTTCCACAATACTTTACCTCAATATGGCACAGTTTGCAGATTGCTTTTGTTTTATCCAGTTCCTCTCTATCCTCGTAAGTTTTAAATCTGAAGTATTGCCAAACATCGGCCTTTAGGCCAGACGGTGACTTCAGCGGAGCAGGTCACGAGAATAAAGTAGTGCATACAGAAAAAAGATCGATCCGCGAATTTTTGAATCGATATCGGATTTTTTTGAAGGAAAATCGATATTGATCGGCAGTTTTCTGATCATGTGGAGATAATGCAGAGAAAATAATAAAGAAAAGTGTCAGTTTTTAAGGATCTGAATAAAGAGGATATTTCTATCATCTTGCCAACATGGCTGCCTGCCTGCACTATTCAGCATGTTGCTTTACATTGTTTATGTAGCCAGTGCACCTCGTGGCAGTTCTTTTGCATGCACATGTGATTGCAGGGTAATTGGCTTCTAGCGTAGAAAGTATAGGCTTGGCCTAAGCCAGCTGACGCACTGCATTGTGTCTTGCAGTTAGTCCTCGTTACCACCGTTTGTGCAAACTAAACGTTTCACAGAAAACATGAGGTTTTGCAAGCATAGCGTGTCACCGCCCTGACACGTCCTTCCTTAGATACCTGCATGTTTTGTTCTTTATTTTTTTATTTTTTTTTTATTTTTAAACGCAACAGTACCGAGTGTTGTAACATTGCCCAATTGAGTAGGACAGTTCAAAAGCTCAAAGTGGCGGCCTGATCACACAGAGCACTGGAAGGAGAAACGACTTGTCCACACAGGAACACACGGTATGCAATTCGCAGGGAAGTTTACGTGGACATTGACGCTTAGAATGCAAACGCAGACATGTTAAGACATTGTTTTCTACAGCAGGATTGTGGGATAATCTGGAAACCAGGGGCCGCTCAGGAAATCAGACAGCTCATAGAAGCGGAGTTAATTTTAATGCTTAGTCTTCGTCTTTTGTAATGCTAATCTGCAGGATAAACAAACCAGCGTCTCGTAATTTCCAACTGTGATTTCTGTCCTCCAGTGGGCTCCGAGGTGATTAGACGTGAACATGTCATCGAAAAATGGATAAGCTTCCATTCAAAATGACTTTATTATCAGACCAGAATGTGGCCAAAAGCAGTGGTAATTTCCAGTCTGTCTTACCAGTCAACATTCTTGCGAACGCAGTCATCTTGCAGACAGAGATTTCTGGAAACTGTCCGATTTTTCATTTATTTGAGCCACTTTTTAAATCTTTAAAGGTACAGTGTGACTTAGGATCAGTTTTCCTGAAGAACAGCAGAAGCAGAGTAAGGGGTGGAACCTGCTGGTGGGAGCTCAGGGCTTTGTGTTAGATGACGAGAAGGTTGTGTGCTGGATCTCCGAGTGCATCTTGCATCATCTTGGAAGTCACTTGATATTAAAGAGTCTGCAAAATATGTAAATGCATTGAGGGTTGTCATGCACTGTGTGAAAATGTTTTGTAAAGCAGTTAGTTAGCCCACTAGCGGTCACAACCGTATATCAAGGGCATTTATCCAAATTAGTTATGTTAAGAAATCTTTCCTGATTGGTAATTAATGAATTCACTCAGGTGTTGAGTAATGCTAAGGGTCTTAGAGTATTAAATTATCTAAATGACTTCCCAATTATTGCTTTAAAACAATGAACTAGAGGCTAAATATGACTCAACTATATACAGGTGCTCCCCTAGTTACAATGGCCCGACTCACGCTTTTTTGAAGTTACGATGCAATTGCGATACGCTAAAGATTCATGGAGAGGCATCACTGGCAGGCCAGCGTATGACATACGATACGCTCGGACGACGCCCAGAAGTGTGCGAGACCCCGGGAAGTACGTGGATGATGTTCGGATGTACGCATCGCTCACCTTGCATGATGCCTCATTCTCTCCGACAACTCCCGGAGTTAACTTGTGTATCAGTGTATTGTACCGGGCATCACCGTGTTTTGTTGTTGTTGTTGTTGTTGGTGTGCTTCAAGAGCCAATTTTAATTCAGAATCATGTTTTTTAAATGCTCCAGCATGACTCCTACAGGAAATGACTCTTGGGTAGGCTAAGCTAATCTAGGCTAAGATTCCTATGCTACCTAAAATGGGCTAAGCAGTGTTTCAACATAGGCTATTTTCCACTTACAATGGAGATGCGTTCTGCAATACCCATAGTAACATAAGGACTACCTGTACAGTTTACTTTTGACCAACATGCATGGATTCAAACAACATGAGAATAAACTTTTATCCACCTTAAAAGTTGACAGAGTAGCTGAATTAAGCTCAATTAAACAATATAAATAAAAGAAATTGAGTGCAGGCCTGAAAGATGTTTGAGAGTGTAAAAGCCTTAAATAAAATGGCCACAAGGAGCACGTACTGCATAGGGGTGTACATAGTGCAGAACTCCTTCCTCTATTGTTCGTTGCTAGCCTCTGATGTATTTTAAGCTACATATCCTAAAATTTGTCTTTGCCTTGCTTTGCTCTGGAGTTTATCTGACAAACCCCTATGCTGGTGTAGTGTGTTCTTTTTCAAATGAATTAAGTTTCAGGTTGCGGTCCATGTTTGTCCCTTTAAATCGAAGTTCACGTGCGTGCATGAAAACAGCCGATGTTTGTGTTCTGTGGCAGGTTAACTAGACAAACACTTGTTGTTGAGTTTTTCCCTTGCTGATGAGACACTGACGCTCCAGAGAGAGCGTGTGGACGCACAGAACATTGCATCGAGTTATTTATTTGTTCAGATTAATTTATTATTTTCTATTTGTATCTATACAGGGTGGGCCATTTATATGGATACACCTTAATAAAACCTTAATAAAATATCACCTTAATAAAACCTTTATTAATA
>JAQMCW010000032.1:23377713-23391199 GCA_030068335.1 Chrysichthys cranchii | reverse complement strand
ATTTCGCAGAAATGCGACATTGCATTGTCATTAAACAGATTCATCGCTCACACTGCTACAGCCTTATTCGGGTGGTGTTTTTCTACAAAGTTTCGCACTCTTTCCCACATTTTCCACATCTCCCTGATCTCATTTGAAGTTAGGAATCAGTCTTTTTCTACACTAGCACTGATGTTGAGTATATGAGTGAGCCACAATTCCGCAGTAAGTGAGAGAGAAGTTGTGATCATGCGAGGCTTGGCAGAAGAAGCGTATGCATACTATTAGTATTGCAAGACATCGCTCATTAACCAAGCCAAAATATTAATTAAATTTTTTGCTCGTCTTTCTAAACACTCGCAGACCAAATTACTTGTATTTTGGTTTTTTCCCCTTCCTTCCTTCCTTCCTTCCTTCCTTCCTTCCTTCCTTCCTTCCGTCCTTCCGTCCTTCCGTCCTTCCTTCCGTCCTTCCAAGTGTTGGCATGAATTCGGTAGGAAGCTCTGGAAAGATGACAAGGAAAGAAAGAATAGGAGGCAGTGTTTGCTGGTTAAGAAGTTTGAGGATCGTTCTTCTAATTTAGCAACTGCAAAAAAACAAATATATGGACTTGGAAGTACATGTTTGAGAAGGGAGGGGCTTTCAGGTGGTTGAATCCTACATAGTAGACCTTTTAATTTCCACTAAGCGGTGTTTGACATAATAACTGAAGTTGTGCTGAATGTTTTGGAATTGTATTTAAAGGTGCACATTACTGTTTCCCTTAATAGTGATTTGGGGACTAAATGTTTACTTAGAAGCTTGAAAGGATGACGTGGTTCACGCCAAAGTTTCTTGAAGAGCTTTCTCAGCACGCAGTGCTTGTTTGTTTGTTTGTTTGTTTATTTATTTATTTATGTATGGATGGATTTTTTGAGTAATAATTATGTGAAATATTTCATATTCATAAACTTTTTTTTTTTCTTTCCTAAGCCTATCTAACTCAAGTAAAATTAGCTTTAGGGTATGGATGTTTACAGCTGCTAAGCAAAATAAGCTAAAGTTGAGGAAAGCTTTGTATGAAAAGCCTTGGGCGTACTTCAATAATTGTTTTATTAATAATCTTATACTATCTTGATGAACCTTGCTTTTTGTTTTAGTCTTCTCAGACTTCAGTTCTGTCCATCATAAGCTGTATATATGCACGTATAACGGTAATAAATACAAAATGTTGACTAATACATATTTTGTAAATGTCATCGGTTAATAATACCTTCAGTTCAATAAGGCATTGTTGACAGAAAACGGACGTTTGTTTTGACTGCTTTCAGACTTCTCCGCCGAAGGAATCGCATCAGTTAGTAGTCAAAGCAGTTTCGTGTAATTATTAAAAAGCTGGTAATGTGCTAGTTTCACCCTTGTGTGACGCCACTCATTCGTGAAGTGCAGGGATATTCCCGAGCAAGCAAATAAAAAGTACCTGCAAGGCATTCGGACCCATTTAGCCACCGCTAGTACAGGAACTGTTCTCATTGGCAGGTCAAACTCCGGACCCTTCTTAATGCCTGTTATGGCTGTGATTGATGGAAATGCTGGATTGTAGGTGATGTTATGTCCTGTTTGTGTGTCCAGATCTGTGTATACGGACATAATGCGGTAAACGAGCTAAATGTACCTTTTGTAAGTGATACAGAGCACTAATTGCTTCTCTTTTCAGTGGCCCTGCATCAGTATTTATTTATTTATTTATTCATTCATTCATTCATTCATCTATTTTATTGGTAATTTTTTTTTGTTATGCTAATATAATGGCCACAAACACAAACTTATTACACTTGCATAAAGCATGGAAAACAAACGTATTATTCCAAAATTAAAACACTTATTTTCCTTTTTCGTGCCGTCAGTGAACACCGATTTATGAACCTAAATTGCACACTTTAAATTTATAGCTTTTTATTTAAAGAACCAAATCTAATGTTTCCCCCAAGGCTTTCTTGTGAAAATCCAAACCCAGCTTCTCGTGCATGTTTTGACATGGGACACTAAAGCATAGCGCCCACTCACACCTTTAACACTTCTGCCACAGAGTACTGATTTTTATTTAGTTAGTTTTATCAGCTATATAGTGGAGCAGGCTTTTCTTTTCTTTTCTTTTCCAAACGTGGTGAAACTCAGGGGTGGTTTTAGGGTATGTCTGCGTATGGATGAACCCGGTGACGATGTGGGGAAAGCATTGGCTCCGTGTTATGCGTCCCTCTTTTAATAGTTTCATCAAATGGATCATCCAATGTGCTTTCTTGGCGTGGATGGGCCTTGCTTGGATTTGTCTGTATGCATGTTTTGACAAGGCATATTATATTAGATGTTTTTTTTCGTAGCATGGCTTCATTTGGCAGATGGGTCACTCCCAGTCCTTCTGCCTGAGCTTGTTTTACTGCACGGTACTCGTCTCAGTTGTGGATTTTAAGTGGTCGTCACTCGTGCCCACCCAGGGTGTGTGGAGAGGCTGTGTGTGCCAGGCCCTGCTCTCTTCCTGCACTGCTTCTTCCCCTCAGCTGGCCCGCTCCGTGGGGAGTCCGGTGGGAGCGGGACACCGTCATCCTCTGAGTCACTGCTCTGCCTGAGGTTTAAAGCTCTTTGCTCTTTTTTTTTTTTTTTAACCATCTGCAGGCGTGTCGCTCTGACATCCATGCCTTCTTTCTTGCCTTTCACTTCTCCTTCTGTGCCACTGTGTGCTGGTGGTCCTGCTCTGTGATGGATGGTGTGGTTCATTTGTCACACCACTGACACTAATGTTTACTGCCACTTTCAAAGCGAGCATTGGGGTGGGATGGCAGTATGAATGGCTCCATCCACTCCTCCATCACAAGCTTTTCAAGCTTACTGATGTCCGGCTGTTCAGGGGCTTTTTGTATCCACTCGTCAGTGAAGACGATTCTCAGCATGTGATTGTGATTTACAGATTAAGAGGTTTTAGCAGGGTGGGAAAGAGCGTTGAGGTTTTGTTGATATAATTGATTATTCGACCGTCAAAGCAGTTAGCTGCATGGTGAAAATGCCAAAAATCCCAGTTCTAGCTTGAAATCATGTTACTGAGTATTGCTTTCATTAAAATGGATGTCTCAGCCATCCCACTATCCAATTTGTTGTTTTTGTTTTAAAGGAAGCACGTGACCGCTACGTGCTAGCTTTTTGGGCAGCAAAACCGCTGCAAGTTCACTGTTGCCAATCCCTTCCGAACCCATCTTAGACTTTTTCTTCATTCATGTGTCATACGTGGCGGCGTTGAATAAAATATTTCTTATCTTTTCTTTCCTTTGTGGGTGCCTGAGAGACGGTGAGGCCGGTTGAGGTCCATTTAATGTAGAATAACCATACCAAACCAGAATGGACTGGTCCAAAAGAATTAAAAATATAGATATGTTGATGGAATAGCTTCGATTTCACATTACAGTGTAAGATCTGCGGCTCAGGATGTCGCTGAATTGTTGAGGATTGTTTTTGGAATATGCAAATGGCGACTCACTACTTTGGCGCAGAGGATTCTGGGAAGTGAATCTGGTGAGCCAGCCCCTTTAATGTTGTTTTTTCCACAATGACTGAATCAATATAACTTTTTAAAATATACAGTGTAAATGAAAATGATATTCCTATAAATAAATGTAGATATCTTAACCAAATTTAGACCTAAGTGGATTTTAAATGTTCAATATTAACACTATCAGGCTCTAAAGAAATAAATTTTAATGCCACTCACCACAAGCCAGAGCTTATCCAGGGTGAGCATTTTATATGCAAGAATGAATATATAATAAGAGTAATAATAATGGCAGTAATAACAATAATAAAAGATCGCGGTTTCAAGTGGCCGAAATGAGTTTCCATCATAAGGTGGCGGGCTCTCCCTTAGTGATGGGGTGAGAAGCTTGGCCATCCAGGAGGCACATCCGGGAGCCGCTGCTCCTCCACATCGAGAAGAACCAGCTGATGTGACTTAGACATCTGATCAGATGCCTCGTGAGCGCCTACCTGGTGTGGTGTTTCGGCATGTCTAACCAGGAGGAGGCCCCGGGGTAGACCCAGGACACGCTGGAGAGACTATGTCTCCTCACTGTCCTGGGAACGCCTCGGTGTTCCCTCGGAAGAGTTGGAGGAGGTGGTTGGGGAGAGAGAAGTCTGGACCTCGCTGCTTATACTGCTAACCCTGCGAGTTAGCACAGTTTTGTTATTTTGTGCTGATGTTATTTTTTTAATTTATTATCTTAGGGAATCAAAAATTGCGATCATGATGATAAATATAGATAATCTGAGCCCCGACAGAATATTGCTTTAAGTAGTTAATTAAAAATAGCACATTGTGCTAAGTACACATTACAAAAAGGGTAATCTGCGATTATGATAATTAAATAATATAAAATATAATATGTTTGATATAATATAATATAGAATATTATATATAATGTATATAATATCAATATTATCAATGTGATGAATAGCATCCACATGGTTGGAAATCCCTGCTCTTTGTGAGATTTTTTTTCTTTTTTTTTTTTTGTGAACTTCATGCACTATCCATGTGAAAATATTGTTTACAGCATGTTTGAGCGGTTCTTGGGAATGGAAATTACATGTTCGATTTCCTAAGTTTCTCATGATTAATTTCTTCAGTTAGTGTTTCCCTCAGGGAGAGACTCTATCACAGAGCTATAGAGCCATGGCCAGGTATTCCTGTGATTAATGATTACAACTGAAAAGCCGTTACTTGACTCTGTGCTCGGTGTTGCCCAGTCCTGTGGTTTGGTAATCAATGTCGGCCATTAAAAAGAGTGTCGAGGCATGTCTTCCTTAATGTCTTGCCTGGAGAATGGTATCAGAGGAATATGCATGTGGGAGCATGTGTGTGCATACATGTGTGACTAGGTCAGAGATTCACCGGCTGCAGGAGCATCGATGAGCTGCATCATCAGGATAGCTCAACTAGCCCATCTAAACTTGATTACATAACAGCTGATATTAAATGTGCTCGTTTTGTTTTCCCAGCGCACAAGTGTTGGCTCATCTCTTGCATTATGCTTCATTTAATCCAGTTGTGTTACCTCACTTTGACCCGTATTCTTAGGAAAGAAAGCGTTATCTGACACGTACAGGGGAAAAATTCCTGAAACATCACTCCACAAGGGAAGAAAGATGTGTTTTCAGTCTCAGTCGAGTCTTCGTTTTCCATCCGTCGATAGAACGCACCTCCTCACGAGTTCATGACTTCTTTGCAATGAGTGCAAATCGTCCAGTTTCCATAGTCAAGGCTTAGTGTCATCATGGAGTGTCCCATGGAGGGCCTTTAAATGCTTAGTTTGGATGAATAGAGCTGGAACAGAAAGCATCATGGCTCAGTGAAGAGGCCTGACTCAGAGATGGAGCTGGAAAATGGAGAGAGCAGTGAAAGAAAGTGGGTGTGTTCTGAAGAGCCCTGAGTGCATGTCTGTGATTATCATTTACATAATCAGAATGTCCTCATTTTGTAGCTTGAGTGAAACCACAGATTGACACGTTGGCTTTGGTAACAGTGTGATTTCAGAGTGTGTGTACATGTGTCTGTGAGAGAGACGTAGAGATGGCTTATTTTTTTTTTTAGTCATGGGTCTTAGCCGAGCCTGCTCGGCATGCTGACATGTTGAGTGTTTTGCTCTCCTTGTGTCATCTGGGCTCCTGCGTTATATTATGAGCTAGACTGCACCAGGATACCCACCAGCGTTCTCACATGAAGACTACAAGGGATAAGAGAATTGTCAGGTTTGTGTGTCTGTGCGATGGACAAATAGAAAAACAACCCCACCGGTGTTTTTCATTAGCTCAGGATTCGTTTTACCTTTTGTAGGATGACTGATGACCGCTTTGATGCGCATGCATGTGTGTTTGAAGTCCCATTCCAGGACATGAAAGGTAATTTTTTTTTTGCACTGTAATAATTTGCACTGCATGCGTTATGGTCAACATGTATAGACTGAATTACAGGGAATCTGGTGCTGCCCAACCGGACTTTTGGACTATGGAACACATGGTTATAAAAGTGAGTTAGTTGTCATGGCACAATCTGGTGTCACCCAGATGAGGATAGGTTCCCTTTTGAGTCTGTTCCTCTCAAGGTTTCTTCCTCTTGACATCTCAGAGTTTTTCCTGGCCCCCGTCGCCACAGGCTTGCTCATTAGGGTTATATGTGGATGTAGGCAGGAGGTAGCTCTGGGGGTTAAGACACTGGACTACTGATCGGAAGGTTGGGAGTTTGAATCCAAGCACTGCCAAGCTACCACTGTTGGGCTCTTGAGCAAGTTCCTTAACCTCAACTGCTCAATTGTGTAAATGAGATAAAAAAAAAAATGTACGTCGCTCTGGATAAGGGCATCTGCCAAATGACAGTAATGTTATGTGTATATATTCTTATAGATGGACCGTGAAGCTGCTTTGGGACAATGTCCATTGTTAAAAGCACTATAGAAATAAAATTAAATTGAACTGAATGTTTTTAATTTGCGTTCTTTTTGTTACATGGTATGCTATGGGCTTTATTTATATATGGCACTTTGGTATAAATAGCAGGAATAGTTCTGCTGGAGAGCATGGTCACCATATAAGAAAAAAAAAAGAGCATTTTGATGTTATACTGCTGTGCATTGTATTTAGCTGAAAGTTTGTGTTCACTTGACCATCACACCCAGATGTTCTTGTTGAAAATTTCATTCCAGGTTTAATCCTTCTTCACTGTTATAATAGCCTCCTCTCTATTGGGAAGTTTTCCCATAAGATTTTGGCGCGTGGCTCTGGGGATTTATGTTCATTCAGTCATATGAGCGTGAGTGAGATCGGGCACTGATGTTGGGTGAGGAGGTCTGGGGTGCAGTCGGTGTTCCAGGTCATCCCAAAGGTCGAGGTCTGGGCTCTGTGCAGGACACAGGAGTTTTTTGGCTCCAGTTTTGGCAAACCATGTCTTCATGGACCTGGCTTTGTACACAGGTGTTTTTATGCTGGAACAGGTTTGGACCTCTTGATTCCACTAAATGAAAAACTCAATGCTAGAGCATGCAAAGACATTATAAACAATTGTGTGCTTCTGCTTTGTGGTAACAGTTTGGGGAAGAACCACATACAAATGTGATGGTCAGGTGTCCACAAACATTTGGTTAAAGACTTTTTTTTAATTATTATTATTTTACCAGTCCCTTAATTTATTGGGAAACTCAGGAAACTCTGGCAGATCAGAACACATGCCACATGCAACGAGACTGTGGTTAGTTCGAGTCATAATTTGGATGTTGCAGGTTTCCGTGTAAAAGTATTTCATATTCCAATGTAGCAGTAACTACACACAAAACAGTGTACTGTTCAAAGTCAGTAGGGTCTTCCAAAATTGGTTCAAACTTATCTTCTGTAGCTAAACCGTTTATACAGAGTAATTACCTCTTAAACTAGGCTTACAGTGGTGTCATGATTTCACAAACGCTCTAATGGTTACTTAAGAATGATGAGCGGTCTATAAATATTAAGCGCTCTTCTTTTAAGGCTCTTCAAACCAAATGTTTTATGTCACGTCATTAGTTTTATTACAGCCATATTTGGTGCTAATGGCTTGGAGGACGGAACATTCCAGGACAAAATATTTTGAAATTTGTCATCATATCTGAGGTTTAGGTTTTTATACATTTTGTAGTGTTGCCCAGGAATGAGTCAGTTTACTGTCCCGAGGTTCTCATGTGCAGTAATGGGTTCACCAGGACGGGTGATTTCATTCTGTGTGGACACGGCACGGGAGGCTCGATTGTTTATCCTATGTTTTATAGAGATGAATGCCAGACACTGACAGGTGTGCCAGACTGCCCCCTCGAGCCTGTGTGAGCTTGTGCCAGGAGAACAGAGCGGCAGTCTGTTTGAGGAGGTGCCACTGTGCTGATCTCTAAAAATCTGACTAGCATATGCAAGCAGAGCCTGAGGGGCCATCCCAAATGGTGCCGTGAGCCCTGTGGTATCTTTCCAAGTCTAAACTGTTGGTGACAATTTCTTGGTGAGCGTCTGTGGTATGAGCGAGCGAGGGCACAAGGTTAGGAAAGCTAGCATTTGGACTCACTTTCATTCTGGTTTTGCTCGGAGTGGTGCTTTCACAGTGTCTCGTCCTTCAGCAGTAGTGGTGGATTGAGCTCCAAGGACTGTGCTGATTATACAAGAAACAATCATGATGGCTACAGTGTGATGACCAGTAAAAGTTTGTTTCGTTTCCCATTCAGCTTGGAATGAATTTCCTTCATATCGTGAAGGAATGTCATGTCATATACATAAGGTCATATCCTTATATACGCTGAATTTAATCATGTGCCACCGAATCAGCTGAATGCATGGTGTTGCTCTGGATAAAATGAGATCTTGGTAGGTTGAATTTAACTATAACAGAAATAAGGTAACTGATTGATTAAACTCGGCGTTCACAGCCCTGCTTAGCTTCCATAGAGGAGTTGTTGCACCCAATGGTCGAAAATGGGAATTGCATTAAGTGTTAGAGATCCATTGGGGAAAAGATTTAGTCTGCCCGATGCTCACTCTGTTTTTAGTGGGACAGGACAGTGGACGTAGTCTTATGTGGCATGCGTCGTGTCTTGATGATGCTAATTTTCAAGTTGTAGTACCATCATTTTCCACTTTGGCACTTTTGGCATGTTCAGTAGCAAGAATCTTTAGCAACGCGCTAGCCGACTGTTGTTAGTGGTCATGCTAATGTCGATGATGACCTTCTCAAAACAGTAATTAGTATGGTCGCTATATACACTACTTGAACAGTGGAGAAGGGAGACTTCACACTGTTCACTGTGTGAGCAGTGATGCTCAGTTGATGTGACTCTGTAAATAGGGGAGGAACTGGTTGTTAAGAAGATTACCCCAAACTGACAAGGTGAAGTTTCAAGTTGTATGGGTGTTTTCTGTGGCTTTGTGCAGCATTGGGCTAGTTTAAAAATACTGGACAGAATCATGTTTTGTAGCCATCTGAATCAAATCGAATGCATTTTCAAACCGTGTATGCGTATGTGCAGACCATGAATCTACCATGTACAGAGCTTTTTCTGTTGTAAGATATATTGCAAAGAATCGGGAGAGAGGAATGGGGATTATTGAATGGGTAATGTCCAAGACGAAGACTAATTCCCAGGTCTTTTGTGTGGTTTTTGTGATGCATTTGGACTGGAAATCAAATGCCGTTAAACAAAATGTTTTAAAGTCGCTCAAATCGAGCTGCTGGACTGTAGGCTGCATGGCTGTATGTTGCTTTTAAATGATGACTGTAAAATTCACTGTAGTAGCCTAAAGCATAAATCATGTGTATGGTAGCCTCTTGACTTAAGTTAGTATAAGGTGATCTCATTATTAACGTTTGCCTACGTCTCTAAAATCTGCGTCTGCTTCGATACTGGCTTCACCCAAGTCCAGACAAAAGGGTGCTTATGAGCTCTGTTTTGAAGTCTAAAAGTAGAAATGCGACACCCTATAGGTTCGTGTACATAGTGGAGAAACGCAAACGAGAACCGTGAGGCCACAGGTGTGGCATCTGGGACAGGGCCAGAAGTGCGGAGGCAGCCTGAGAACACGCCTGTTACCCTTTTAACCAGGAAACGAAGAGTCATTAATGCTCCCGTCTCCTTAACTGTCTCTCAGTGGCCTGAGGGCTTTCTGGAAGTTTGTTGACAGGGCTGTGCATTAACTTTTGGAGCAGGTAGCAGCTTTTACCCTTTCCTCCCAATACGATCCTAATCCCCTCTTCTGAAGCCTTGTGTGTTGCCTTTTAAGAAGAAAAGTATGGTTTTCTGATCATTATTAGCTCAGGATGACAGTCTCCTATAATGTGTGACTGGATTGTCTCATTATTCAGCTTAAAAATAGTCTCCCCCCCCCCTCTCCCCCCTCCTATTTTTAAATAACTTTTCCCCAGATTTTCTCCCCAATTTAGTCATGGCCAATTCTCGCCCATCAGGAAACTCTGCCCTATCACACGACAGCTACCAACCAGGCAGGGCGAGGGCGGTCACATGCTTCCTCCCTCTATTTTCTGAACTACTGCTCCTGCAATGTCAGGGAGGAAGTGTGACGCTCTTGGAGGAAAGTGCTGTCCACCCACTTCTGCATGCAAGAGCTGCACATGATTGGCTAGTTTCGCTGGAATTGATAAAATGGAGAGAGTATGGGACAGTGGTAGGTCAGGGGTAAGACCTTAAGTTGTTGGACCACTGATCTGAAGGTCGTGAGTTCAAATTCCAACACCGCCAAACTGCCACTGCTGGGCCTTTGAGCAAGGACCATCACCCTTAACTGCTCAGTTGTATAAAAATGAGTCGCTCTCAATAAGGGGGTCTGCAAAATGATGCAAATGTCATGTAAACTCTCAAGCCGTACTTGCTTTAAGAGCACTACATCACATGACACCTTAATATATTATTCTGGGTAGTGTGCTGAACATGGAGATCTTTTGTTTTGTATGCAGCTTAGATTTCAGACAAGCCCAAACATTAGTTCTTTTCTAGGCACCACCTGTGTCTCCCTAAAAAGTTCAGCCGATCGATCATTTGTGACCAAAGTGATTTATGCGTCTTTCGCTTGGCCTCCCGCTTATTGACCCAAAGATTTCCTGAGGTAACTTTGAAGTGGACTTCCTGTTCATGAAGTGCATTACCCTTCTTTGCCTGAGTGAGTGCTTCCAAGTTGGCGAGAGGCTTTTTTTTACGAGCCCACAGGGGCATATGGCATTTTATTACTGCCCTTCAGCAAAACACATGCAAGCATGCACGCACACACCCACATCCAGTGTAGAGTAGTTTCTGAATGTTCACACCCCTTTTGAATTTTCTATATTTCTGCATAAATATGACCTAAAGAATCATCAGATGTTTACACAAGTCCTAAAAATAGATGAAGAGAACCCAACTAAAGAAACAAGACAAAAATATTAAACTTGGCCATTTATTTATTCAGGAAAATGATCCAAAACTTCTGATCTGAAAATGGCAAATGTAGGTGAACCTTTGCTTTCAGGCTCTGTTGTGCAGCTTAACTGCAACTGAACATTCCCGGAAACTGTAATCAGTCCTGCACGTCGACTTGGAGGAACTTTAGCCTGTTCCTCTGTGCAGAACAGCTTCAACTCTGGGATGTTGGCGGGTTTCCTCACATGAACTGCTCGCACAAATTTTCTACAGGATTAAGGTTAGGATTTTTTGAACTGGCCATTTCAGAACATGAATTTTATTCTTGTTTAGCCGTTGTTTGGAAGAACGTCTTGTGTGCTTAGGGTGTTGACTTGCATCGTGACCATGTTTCTCTTGAGATTTAGTGCACGGAGAGATATCCTGACATTGTCCTTTAGAATTCGCTGGTATAAATCAGAATTTGTTATTCCATCAATTATGGCAAGCTCTCCTGGCACACCTGCAGCAAAACAGGCCCAAATCATGATGCTACCACCTTCATGTTTCACAGATGGGATAAGGTTCTTATACTGGAATGTACTGTTTGCCTTTCTCCAAACATAACCCTTCTCATTTAAGCCCAAAAGTTCTATTTTGGTCTCATCCATCCACTAAAGTTTTCCAACAACCTTTTGGCTTTAACACATGATCTTTAGCAAACTATAGCTGGGCAGCATTGTTCTATTTGGAGAGCAGTGGTTGCTTTCTTCTTGCAACCCTGCCATGCACATCACTGTTGTTCAGTGATCTCCTGATGGTAGACTCATGAACATTAACAGTAGTCAATGTGAGAGAGGCCTTGAGTTACATATAAGTTCCCCGTGGTTTCCCTGAGACCTCGCAGACGATTACATGCCTCGTTCTTGGAAAGATCTGTGTTGGTTGACCACTCCTACAGAGGGTAAAACTGATCTTGAATTTCCTCTGGCTGACTGTGGATCGGTGGAGTCCAAACTCTTTAGAGATTGTTTTTATGCTTTTCCAGCCTGATGAGCTTCAACAACTCTGTTTTGTTTGTACTATGATGTACTTCCAGAAAACTGCAAATCCTAGAGGTTCATGTACTTTTGCCACTTACAGACATGTAATATTGGATCATTTTCTTCGTTAAATAAACGACCAAGTATGATATTTTTTATCTCATTCATTTAATTGGACTCTCTATGCCAAGTTTTAGGATTTGTGTGAAAATCTAAGCATTTTTTGAGTCATATTTATGGAGAAATATAGAAAATTCAAAAGAGTTCGCAAACTGTCAAGCACCTCTCTAGTAACACGAGCTTGATTTTTACTTAATGATTCCTATTTGCACGTTGTATGTCAAATAGCATTAATGTCACGCAAATATCTACTGTAGGAAACATCCTAAACGATTTTCTAAGCAAATTTCATCATAGTTTCCATATCAAATGCCGTCCAATGATTTCAAATTTCTAAACTCTACTTTAAATCGCAGGTTTTTATTACAGCACATGTTCTAATATGTTCTTGTTTCGATAATAGCAGCCTCTCTAAGCACTTGTGTAGTGAATGCTCAGCATGTGCAGTGAAGGGGTGTGTATTTAGCACTTCTGGAAGGAGTCTCCAGTGCAAGCATTTTTATTATTTTTCTTCTTCCCCCTTCTCTTTTTTACATCATGGGAAATTCTTCAGGATGGATTAGGGTTTCTCAGTACTATAACAAGCTGTATTTTAGGGGAAGTGTGTACAGGTGCTCTGATGTGAGTTAATAACAAGAACTAACTTGTCTAGTGGACATTCCAGTGTTTAATGTAAGTGTAAATGCATAGAAATTGCTGTGGCGGTCCTTAAGAAATAACAAAAAAGATTTGCAAACTGCTGTGGTGTTCATTATAAGAAGAATAAAAACGTTTGGGATGTACTGTTGTTGGAAAGCACTCAACCTCAGGGTAGTGACTGTAACCCATCCGTGATTATTTTCTCATAAATGCACAACTTGTCACATTTTAATCCTTACATGTCAACAACAGCCAAAGAGCAACAGGTTAAAGCGAACATGAAACACTTTTCAAACGATCGACACTGGGTGTAACTTTGTCCTTGTGGCTGTGTTAATCTTTATTTTTTCCTTTTTATCTTTAAACGCAGTGCTTGAATTACACACACCGCTAATCCTGTTTCTCTCTAAATGGTTTACTGCTTTTGAGAACCCACAAGGTTTTTTTTTTTTTTTTTTTTAATGGGGGAGAATGGTCCACAAAGCTTTTCTGATCTGTTATGGCCTGAAGCTGAGTGAAACAGTACTGAGCTCATCCAGACTAATAGTGGAGGCCATTGTCACCTCAGTAGTTAAATTTCAATGGCTTTTTTTCCCCCTCCTACACGCTAAAATACTGGTAGAACAAGTTGTACCTTAGACAGTGATTTGTTGGAGCTTTAGCATGTCTGCTTTGGTGGACACACGCCTCAGTTGTGTGCATGAGCTATCTGTTATCCACACACACACACACACACACACACACACACACACACACACACACACACACACACACACACACACACAGAGAGTG
>JAQMCW010000032.1:23271350-23281584 GCA_030068335.1 Chrysichthys cranchii | reverse complement strand
TTTTATCAGTTTCAAGTTATTTCAGTGACCATTGTGGGTTTTTCTTTCTTTAACGGAAGGGTACCAACAATTTTGTCTACGTCTGTAAAAAGTGACATTAGCTATTGATTATGTTCCTGGTGTTGACCTTTCACTATGCAAGAAAAAAAGGAAAAGAAAAAAAAATACAAGGTACCCTTGTCTTGGCTTTTAGTGACCACTGATCTTTGCTCATTGTTCTTACCCCATTTCTTAGTAATCTGAATTGACAGTATGGACCGCACAGGCTCACACTTTAGTGCACACCCACATTCCATCCAGAAGCCCAGGTGTTGGAGCTCTGGCTCCAAATGTTGGGTGTGTTACTAATTTATAGAGCTTTGCCACAATTGCCAATTTAATTACGGCCACACAGCACGGTATTTCTCCCTCCCGCTCCACTGTTTCTCATCTGGTTTTTTGGAGTGTGTGCGCATGTTTGCATGATTAAAACGTCTGGGTTGTTTGTGATGGGCTTATGAAGCCGACCTCAGGAGGAGAGATGAGCACATTAGCAGCGGCAATATCTGGAATCAGCGCTGCGATTGCACCAGCGACGCCCCTCAAACTCGCTCGCCCCACTGCACAATCACAGCTATTCAAACTCATCAGGGCCCAGATATCCTGTGATTGTTCTTCCCCTTCTCTCAGTGCACATGGCTGATTATTAAAAAACATGCAGATGAGGTCAAGCAACTAATAATCGAATTGGAGATGAGATGTAAATTGCAGTAATGAATGTAATTTGCTTGTAATTATGTGGAATCGAGGCGCGCTTTGACTTGCCTCACATGCAAGTCCTGTCTTAGGAAGAGGAGAAAACTTTTAATACGCTACAAGATTTTTGTCTGGTATTGAATCTTAATGAGAGTAAACCCAGGCCTGATTGCAATTTTGGCAGGAAAAAAAAACATAAAACAACAACAATCCTTCATTTCTCTTGGGCAATGGTACATGGGAGCATGTTGAGCATTGAATACTGAAATTTCCTTTACTTTGGGATGTTTTCCCAGTTTGTAACAGACATTTGTCATCATACAGTCTGCCAATCTGAAATTTGAGATGACGTTCACATAGCATCCATGGAAGTCACTCAAGCGGACATTTTTAAAGAAACTGGTCTGTGTTTATTTCTCACTCATTTTCAGGAAAAAAAAAACTGCTTCGCTTGACCTCTTTGACTATTTTTCATAACCTGGTTTCACAACTTGCTAAATGGCAGACTCCGGTATCCAGTTCTATGTAGACCACTTCTATTTGTAGCTCAGAAGGTGGGATTTTGCCATAGTACAAGTGGAAAATAAATTGCTGTAGCCAGAATACCTGGAATTTGGATTCCCAGGTGCACAGTTTTGGTTCATACCATCTCCCAAGCAGCTTCTTGGCATGCAAGTTTCAGTAGTTAGTTACTGAAATACAATGCCTCTATTAAGTCAACTGGTGATCTTAGACCATCTATTAGATCTTGATTTTTCAGCCAGGTTTCAGTCCGTACTGGGTTAGCCGAATGTGGACTGAATGGGTTGTGTGTGTGTGTGTGTGTGTGTGTGTGTGTGTGTGTGTGTGCAGTAGGCAAGTATTTTGAGTTCTACAGGTTTCATTTGGCCTTCGGGGAATCAGAGGTGCTCATTAGGAACGAAGAGAGTGCAGCTCTGAGGCACCCTTCCCTCAGGCACTCTGGCTTCTGTGCTCCCACACGAATACTTCCCCTGGCTCTCTTTAGTCGCTACCTACTCTCGTCTTTCTGTACGTGATACGCGTGCATAATTTCCCATTTTGCTTTGAGGCTGATTGCCCACTCTTATGAGTTCTTACCCTCCACACATGAAGAATTGCATTTACATGTATTCATTTGGCTGATGCTTTTATCCAAAGCAACCAACAATTGAGACAGGATGCTGAGCAGTTGAGATTGTCTTGATGAAGGACTCGCAGTGGCAGCTTGGCAATGAGAGGATTTGACTTTCACATCAGTAGCCCAAAGCCTTAACCACTGAGCCATCACTGTCAATAGTGAACAGTTAGACTTGACAAGGAACCAAACTTTCACCACATCACTACTGGTTAACGGCCAGAAAGTGCTCTTTTGTTGGCGTTAGTGTCCCTGCTGGTATGGATTTGATCTCTATGTGGTTTTGTAGTTAGCCCTGCATTTGGCCATCACAGTACCTGCGGGGGGCTACTTCCCTACAGGGAGTATGAGTAAAGGGGGGAGCCTGGGGGCGTCATGCTGGTCACACACAGTCTGGTGGACCATTAAGGGATCGCCTGCAGAGAAAATTGTGGACACCTATGGATCAGCTGCAATTTGGCCAATCAATTTTCTTTGTGGCTTGCTGCTGGGATGCCTCTCTCTCTCTCTCTCTCTCTCTCTCTCTCTCTCTCTCTCTCTCTCTCTCTCCTTGTGCCCACCCCTCCTGGAATGGTGGCCCCATAGAAGTCAGTGAAGGGACATGGAGGGACTCATGGCCTCCACATGATTTCCATGCAGGTATTGATCCACCTGGAGAAGAGGAGAAAATACTCTAAAGTGCAGGTGGTCGAGATTATTTTAAGCGTCATGTGGATAAATTTCAGAAATGGTGCAAAGTTTTGTAGTAGTTGTTGGTGTGCTTCTAACTCTTTCCTGATCCGTTCTGGTTTGTAGTCTCCCTCACTTCCTTGCCTTTATTGATGTCTTTAGTCCAGCTTTTATGGGTTGAGCTCTGCAATACCATCCGCAAATATAATGTGAAGAATCATATCTCTGGGCAAGCACAGCTAAGGCCGGACTAATATTAATTTGGCTGCATTCACAGGATTGAAAGTTTCTCTCTTAGCTTGTCTTTATTGACTGCTCTTCGCCCAGCCTAAATGAAAACCTGATCTCATCATTGCAGCCCCAAACATTCACACTCCGGCTTGTGCTTTCTGCCTCAGCCTTATCTGACACTGAAGGGTCTTTGCAGGAGTGAGTTAGAGCCAGAGTTTATTAGTTATGTCATCTCTTAATCATCCAAGCTTTTTCCATTAGAACCTCAGCATGAACGAGCACACATGGAGATAGGGAGGAACACTGGAAGGGACTGGGGTTGGGCTTCACTGCTTGTGTGGGAAGCAGGCTTATCTAATTCAACCTATCAGTCATAAATGTGCCACAGTTTAATCTAAAGCTTATTACAGCTAATTGTTGTAGCCGTTGACACTGTTAAATGGGTAAAGAACTTATCCAGTAATGAAGTGCGAAGCACGCAGATGGATAAAACGGCCCTCACCATTGATGGGAGTGTATTTAATTGATGGACGTGGCGAATCAGAGTGTCTGTGTTTTAAAGAGTTAAAGCTCCTCTTTTGCCCTGAGACAAATTTATGCAGTGCCAGAATGGCATCAGCGTTCTTCCTGCTCCTTTTCTACACATTTTTAATGTCTCTGTTGTAGTACGTTGATTTAGTGTGACCGCAGGTCATGTATAATCCTGTAGATCACCTACAGGCTTTTCTAACCCTTCATCTTCCTCACCCTGACGAGTTGAAATCAATGCACTTCTTGAAATACTGCGTAAAGTCTGAAACTACATTTGTGAACCCCCAGAATATGAGCTGAAACAGAGCTGCAGGCCTGTCGCGCCCTCTGGAGCTCTTCTTCCACGGAGGCATGTACATGTTAGGATCATTAACAGCGTCACCTAGTCATTGCCATTCAACTGATGCAGCGCCCATCAGGCTCCCTAATTCAAAGCTCAGACTACAAAGCTGTTCCTTCTTCTGAGGCTGCTGCTTCGTGAATGCGAGCGGAGGCAAGATCTGATCCACGTCCTCGCCCTGTCAGTCCCTGTGGCCCCGTCGCAAACACACCCACATGATATTTGTGTAAAGCGTTCAGATTAGTTGGCAAAACTTCTGAGTTTGTTAGACTTCTTGCTGACACTCTTGTCACTGCAGCCCTTTTTTCTTTGTCGTGCTTTGGGTTGCAGAGTTACGGTAGGTCTAATTGGGGCTCATCTTGTTCAAGCCTTCATTATGCTCCTGAATGACTTGTGATTTATGTGTCATTTTTTATTCCCCACCTGAATTTCACCGTAGAAACTTTGACAAAACATAGAAGTTAACCGTACTTCCCTGAAGTCTGTAGAGCTGGCTGCTTTGGCGTCATACCGTCAGGTCTTTTAAGTAATCAGACAATGGTGCAATTGTTACCACCACAACGGATTTAAAATGAAGCAGTCAAGATGTGATTGAGGTGTCGACTTTGAGATTTATTTCAAAAGGTTTAAGAAAAATATCCCATTAACCTTTTAGGAATTACAGCCATTTTTTTTTTTACATAGTCCCTCCATGTTTACAGGTTCAAAATAACTGGACAAAATAAGAGAAATAGAAATATGAGAAATTATTTGTGAAACTTGGAAGCAAATTCTTTGTAGTCAGTGACTGTATCATGTCTGGAACCTATGGGCATCGCCAAAGTTTCCCTTGAGATGCTTTGCCAGGCCTTTAGAGCAGCCATGTTCATTTGCTGGGTGTTTGGCAGCCTTTCTGCCTTCAGTTTTGTCTTCAGTAAGTGAAAACATGCTCAGTGGACAAGGATTGGCTGTATGACTCAGCTTGATGAATGTTGATTTTCTTTAAGGATTGTACCAAACTTTTGATTTGGCCAATCCTAATGTTTCTCCGATCTCTCCAACAGGTCTGTTTTTGTTTTTTTCAGCCTACTGATGACCACCTTCACTTGCATTGGCAACTCTGGGCTGCATATTAATAGTTCCTATGAACAACTAGTAAATGCAAATTCAACATACCAGGAGGTCAGGGAACTCCCGACCTTTTATCTCTTGAATTTGTCAAGAAATAACCAGGAAATGGAAACAGGCCACAAATGGCCATGAAACTGCTTGTCTAATTACTTTAGAGCTTGTGAAAATGGAGACACTATATTAAAAAAAATGCTGTAATTCCTAAACAGTTAATGTAATACTTTTTCTAAACCCCTTCAATTAAGCTTGAAAGTCGACACAATCGCTTCTTGTGTGCATCATTTCAAATCCATCCGATTGGTGTAAAGAGGCAGAATGATCAAAATTGTGTCACTGTCTAAATATTTATGGACCTGTCTGTATGTCCCATGTTGCCTCACCTACATACAGATGAGTGGCAAATTAAAGAACACTCTTTATCAACACATTTTACTTTGTGTTTTTGTTTAAATTTGTCATCTGTCCCTAAATACTGTGACGGTGAAGCCTACATTGCAATGGTCTTCATGCGACTGTCAGAAATGCTCCAGCTAGCGGTGAAGAAAAGCTAACCCTGCCCTTTGTTTTACCCTTGATAACTGTACGGATTTGTTGTTGCGAGATCACGTTGATGTCAGTGCCTGGTGTCAGATGGCACAAAGGTTACTGTGGTGCTTTTGGCAGGTGTTCAGAGTTAGTGTCTCACTTATCACCCAGCTATCAAACTCTGCTTCACCGTACATGTTGTGTTAGATGTGTGTGCAGACCGAGATCCTGTTTATGCCTGAATTTCCAAAGCTGTGTGCAAGCTATGACACTATAAGCAGGCTAGGTGAATGCTACAGTTTAGTTAGGACGTGTATTGCATTTTTCATGAAAATGCCTCGGCATGAATAAGGCTGTTTTATTTAATCCTCTTGGGTAAAGGTTTGAGGGCAGAAAGGGCATGGCAGGATGAGACATGGGAAAGTCTGCTGGAATTTGCTGATAGTGATGGTCTGGCCTCTCGTGAGTGCTGTTTTTTCTGCTTTTGCTATCCCACCCATTTTCTTACATTACACAGACTGGATATGTCTGGACTCTGTGCCTTGGTCATTATAAATAGCCCAACTCTTTCGTTTAGTGTAAAAACACCGTGCAAGTAATTAAGCCGAGTGCTGTTTTGGCCCCAAGATCATGTCTTTGATCTTGAGAAAACATTTTCCCTGCCATTTTTTATGTTGTTATTTTAGTACTTTGGCTCCATCAGTCTAATTCCCTGTACATGGCCTTGTCCTATACAGAACCCAAAGGCAAAATGGGTCGACAGACTTGGGCTGTAAGAAGTCACTAAACTTCTTTAATACAACAATAATACAGTAGCACAATCACGACTCGGATCTTAGTTGTGTTGATTCAAATGCTACATAGATGATAACCCTTGGATTTGTTTGTGTTGATTCGACTACTTTCTAGCTATTTGTTACTTTTCCCCCTCCTGAAAGTCCTAAATCTGTTACAAGCAGCATGCATCCTACAGACAAATGGTTGAATATGATGGTGCATCTTGAGCTAGCGTTAGTCCCCTACTCTCTTCTTAAATTGCTAGCTCCCTGTTGTTCTGTGTTGATCCCAGCGCGCCAAATCACAACAGCACCAGTAGGGGTTTAATTGTGTCGTGACAACAGTCATCACTTTTGATGAGCCCAAATTAGAGTAGCAGAAATTGGCTCCTGATGACATCACAGCTTGGTTTCTGAAGCCTGATGACATCACAGTGGGGGGGTTCCCGATCCCGATGACATCACTGCAGGGTTTCGGCATCCTCATGACTTCGCAGTGGGATTTGGACATACGGTTTGTGTCACTGTACCCATCTGACCTGGTTGGCCCTCTTTGGCACAGTGCCTACAGTCACCATGAGTAAAACCGGTTCTGTGCCGTTCTACCTCTCCGACTCTGGGATTCAAATCGTCCCTGAAAATATGACCCCAACGTTCATGTAGCGTTGCCGTGAATAAATATACATAGAAATAAGCTTTCCTGTACCACAGACAAATTACATTTGAATTGTATGCACTTCAGTTGATCAGCAGGACTTTCCGACGCAAACACCCAAGGCTTTCATGTTCTGCTTCTGCACTCTCAGAAGTACAGGTACCAACTTTTTCCTTCTGTCTGCGAAATCAAGGCTACATCTTGTAGTTTCCTGGTGTATCTTTTACATAATCATTTATACTCCACAGAAGATGGATGTATCGTCACTGAAGTTCAGCTAACCTTGCCGTGCACCCACGTTTCTCTGATAAAGTGCTTTAATGTATATTAGAGTAATGTATGTAGCAGGTTAGTTAGCTATTTTTTTTTAAGTAGATTTCTTAGGACGTCTCTCTGTCTCTCACACACGCACACACACACACACACACACGGTGTTAAAGTCCTTCTCCTGCTATAGACCCCTCTTTGTGCTCTGCATCACTGTGTTTGAAGTGGAACGGTTCTTGCTGGTTTGATCAGAGATGAAAGCTTACTGTGGAACAGACCGGAGAGTTTCACCACCCTGCACTGCAATGTCCGCTCATCAAGGCAAAGGCAGACAGTATGAAATAAATATGCTTTGGCTTCATCTCGCCTCACTTCACTGGACAGAGTTAACCAGCTGCATCATTTCACATCAGTTTAAATCCGTTTCTCGTTTCTGTATCATTTTTTTCTGAGTTCTGATGGCAATTTTGTGGGATTCCATCATTCTTCCCAGCAAATACTGCCAGGAAAACCCCACTATGCTCTCAATATTGAAGGTTATGTTGCAAGTATCTATTTACAAACGCTGAATAAACGTTGTGTGAATTTCATAAAATTGGCATCAGGGGAAGCGATGTATGCCGCGGCGTAAGAGTTAAAATGATGTCATGACACACCTAAACAAGCAGCAGTACAATAGAGAATTAATAGTAACTGTAATAGTAACAGTTCAGTCAGCAGCAGAAAAAAAAAATGCACATGTAGCCAGGTTTTTATTTGCGTCTAAATATATACCATGTGTGGTGTGGGTGAAGACTTGGGCGCAACATGAATTCAGAAAGGAATAAAAGGTGTGCAGTGTAGTGATAGGATCGAAAACAATCAAGGGAAAAAAAGTTAATATGATGATATTTTATGTTATTATTTAGCCATTTTATAAGGTTATATGGAAAATAGACACTCGGGGCTTCATGTATTTAACGGAAAATTATAATGCTCAGCAGTGAATAAGGCAAATCCTAAGTTCCTGTGGAATATGATACAGTGGACCCTTGACTCTATTTGTGACCCGATTTGTTCGCGACCTAAAACCAATTTTTCCCCATTGAAATTAATGTAAATACAATTAATGTGTTTCAGCCCTTAAAAACATGTTTTTAAAGGGTGTTATGGGTTTATGTGTGGCAATAAAATTTAAATAACCTTTAATTATAGAAAAATAAAATTAAATAAACAGATGATTTTAATGCACGTTACCTTTGCGGTGGATACGTAGTTGCTGGTGTAGGTGGACGGTGGCGGTTCTCATGTTTCGTGATGATTTCTTCTATTATACACTTAGGCTTCTTACTCTCACTACCATTTCCACTTTCTTGGGACCCATAATGAAGGCTTCTAGAGCAAAAATGCAGAGAAACACAATCAAGAAATGTGTTGAACACGTTCACACCACAAGTGCTTGACCGGAACTGAATGTTTGTGCCGTGAAGCGTGGGTTGGCTTCCTGTACGTCAGTTGAGGATTTGTTCGACGGTCAGCACAAAATCTGTTCAGGTATTTAGTTCGCATGTCGATTTGTTCGCCATCCAACACCTTCACGAGCCAAGGCTCCACTGTACCAATATACAGTAGATGTTTGCTAGAATATTAAGTTGCTATACATTCCAGTATAAGGAAAGTTCAGTTAACCTTTAATGCTATTTTTCTTGCTTAGCTTTGCTTTGCTTTGCTTTTCTTGTTATAGGAACCTTTCTTTTCACATCACCCTGCCTTTCAGTGAGAAGCTCCAGTAACGTGACTCATGGCTCAGATCCAGACAGCGCACTCTGAATTGTGGTGACATTGCTGATTATGACTGACAGCAAGGACTAGATTTACAACTTTTATCTTTATGTTGCTTATCCAGTGAGGTCCATGCCTGGGGGACGAATGGTTCTGTGGTATTTACTCTGAGCAATGGAGCTATGCAGAAATGTTTGGTTAGCTGATTAGGACTCCTTTAGGGAGTACAGATATTTAGGGAGTATATATTCAGCTCAGCTGGTCTGCTCCGGATGTTGGGGTGGCATTCCTGAGTGTCGCGTTAATTATCCTCCCTTGTGTAACAGCACGATTCGTCCCCACCATGTGGGAAATGTCGGCCCAGATGAGACAGGTTTTATTTTGGAGAGCGCTGGACTACCTCCCGACCCCCCACCCCCCACACACACACACTTTTTTTTTAAATTTTTTTTTAATTTTTTTTTTTTTACTCACATCACTGGAGGATATGAGGGGGAATCTCTAGGCACTTCACACTTTGTTTAGTTTCTATTCATGGTGCCATGATGCAATCATTTAAGCACCTGTCTTTATTAACTGCTTATTTCTAGCCTTATATAAGGACTACTCAAATATTACTACTTTGCTACTTTTAAGCATATTGTATTTTTTTTATATAAGCACAATTAACAAGCAGGTATATGACAGCGGTAAAGGTGTTGTAGAACTTGAGTGAGTTTTAGTATATGCTGAGACCTTTGAATTATATGGCTGTACCTGAAAATTATGCGACATTTTAAGCTTTTAAGCCAGCTGTATAGGTTTGATCCATAGTAAGGTCCAAGCAAATTAGATTAAAATAAACAAACAAATAAATAAATAAAAAGCCTTATCTTCAAGACACATGAGAATAAGGTATTTTGTATGTTTTTATCCTATCCACTTCGATTTTTCAATACATGCAACATGCCGGTCTGTATTTTTATATTATATTTCTACAGGTGCTCCCTGAGTTATGATGGCCAGACTTACGATTGTTCGAAGTTACAATAACTCTTGCGATGCGCTTAAAATTGTAAAATATTTAGAAAATATTTACAATTTGCAGGCAGGCATCGCTGGCAGGCCCGCTGACGACGCCTGGATCACTCGCCTCGCGTGATGCCTCGCTGTCTCCCACAACCCACAGAGTTACCTTGTGTATCGGTGTACTGTACGGTGCATTACCGTGGTTTTTTTTGTGTGCTTCAAGAGCTAATTTTAATTCAAAAGCATGTCTTCTATGGTAATAGACTCCTGGGTAGGCTAAGATAGGCTAAGCTAGGCTGAGATACCTAAGCTAGGCTAAGTGGTTCAACACAGTGCTTCGACTTATGATATTTTCAACTTATGATGGGTGTGGTGGAACGCATCTCCATAACATAACTTGAGGACTGTCTGTATTTACAGGTCCTTCTCAAAAAATTAGCATATTGTGATAAAGTTCATTATTTTCTGTAATGTACTGATAAACATTAGAC
>JAQMCW010000032.1:23238372-23251446 GCA_030068335.1 Chrysichthys cranchii | reverse complement strand
GGTTTGGAACGAATTATTAGTAATTCCATTCATTTTAATGGGGAAATTCGATTTGTCTTACGACACTTTTGACATACAACCTCGCTCCAGGAACGAATGAATGTCATATGTCAAGGTACCGCTGTATATCAGTTTAACTTTTTAAATGAAAGGAGAAAAAACCCTCTAGAGCAAATTCTCTAATCCAGTCAGTTTCCAGAAATTGCATTAGTTATCACCTTTTGGATTTTTCAAATCTGCTGGGGAATTTTTCCACAGTAGGACTAAACACAACACAGACCGCACAATACTATCAAGTAACGTTTTTTTTCCTTCCATTCTGGGAAATGGCTCCCCCCCCTGTGTTCTGTCTCTAGTTCTCGGGGTGGACTGAGTTCGGCCCTTATCTCATTAGCACAGCAGAAGGACTGACCGGGTTCTCTCAAGGCTTAATTTTCCTATGAGGCCTGGCTTCATTTATCCTGCTCTGGGAGACTGAGGCAACGAGATACAACGAGAAAGCCAGAGAGAAATGCAGAGGTACAGCGAGAGATAGGAGAAAGGGAAAATTAAGAGGGTATGGATGGGTAGGGCTCAGGGAAGAGTAGAGTAGATAAAGGAGATGAGTGACTGGCATATATGGATAGATGGATAGAACTGACCTTTAGATTCGCATGGAAATCATTCGAGATTAATACGCGATGGTGAGATAAAGTGCGTCGTTGCCTTTTAGCACGGATAAACTCTGGAAAACCCCAAACGATTCAGTGGCGTATTAAAAGTTGTATTTAAATGATCAGGTCTGTCTTCATGGATCTGATCTGATGTTTAACAGGTCATAAAATCTCCAGAATCCAACACCGTGATACTCTGGTACACACTTTCAGGGAGCTTTCATGCGGCACGTAATTAAATGAAAACATTGCCTGAGTGGCGTGTAGGGCTGACGATGTCCTTGTAGAACACTTTTATTCATTGATCAGAAATATAAACAAAGCATTAACAAAGTGCGGGGAAGAAATCACAAAAATCACCCGAGCGTGAAGAACACGGAACTGGGGCTGATTAAATGATTACATAAATCACTAGATTAAAATGTGGGCTTTTTTATTTCTTGATATCCAACGTTTCTTTTTCTTTCTTTCTTTTTTTTTTTTGTTTTGGTCCAAAACTCTAGTGCGCATCATACTTCTGCACTGCTACAACTTTGTTCTTTGGCTCAGTTTAGCAGCTTTTATTCTCCAAAACTACTGAAACCCCAAATCTTGGCTTGTTTGTTTCACTGGAGCGTCAGTACTTTCTCACTTGTCTAACTGAGCTAAAGGGGTGAAAACACACAAAGCTAATAACACATGTGTAAAAACACCCTCATGGCACTTGAATGTTTGCCTTGTTAATCTGCACGCTCCTAACCTGCTTACGCCTTCTTTTAAATTCGAGTGCGAGTTCTCCGTTTGGTTTCCCCGTGTGAGATTACCACTCTTCGACTACCTCGTTTTCCTTCAGAGTGATTGTGGAACAAGGGCTTTAGCACTCCATCAGCGTATAATAAGAGTCTAATTTACTTCCTTTCCTACTGCTCATCCTCTGTTATCCTCCAGTCATCCTTCTTCATCTTTCGTCTTGCTTAACCGTCTTCCCTTTTTCTCCTATCTTCATGTTCGTCCTCTCATCACCTTCTCTCCTTCCCATTTCTCGTAGTCTTCTTTTCCTCTTCCTCTGCATCCTTGCCCGGGCGTACCACGTGTATGGAAAAGTCCCTCTGCCTTGCCCATATTTCACCGCAGTGTTTATTCTCCCTCATATTTTCCCCTCTCTCTTCTATTTCTGTCTATATCTGTTGCTCTTTGTTTTTTTCCAGACAGGTGATTATGAGCGTGTTAGGTCCTGATTGGAATTAGCGAGTACGCTCCGTGCCCGGCTCCTTCGAGTGAGAAATCACTCCGTCACTGAGAATAATTGAACCCAGGCCCGGGTGCCAGCTCATTACCCACAGATCATAGCGAGTTGGGGCACCTTAACAGGATACAATAATGACTTTGGGGAATTTGGACTCCCACTGTGGTGAAAACTCTCAGTATGGCGGAGTCAAAACAGAGACATGCAGCATGCAACAAAACATGACACTACAGCGCAGGGAAGTCTTATTTATGCAAGATCAGTCCGTAAAAGGTTGCGGTGATGGTGTGTGTTTGTCTTGGGGCAGGTTTTGTGTGTGTGTGTTTGTGCTCGAGTGAAGAATATCACCCTTGGCAAACTTTTTGATTTGTGCTCAGGCTCTTTTGTTGACCGAGTGCTGGAGTAACCATGCTTAAAAAGCATGAACATCCATCAGGCCATAAAAACACTTCTTTAAAAACACACTTTGTTTCTGTGTTGAGTGATGCACGCCTGCTCGAAATGACATGCTCAGAAATGGTCATAAGGGGGACTGCAGGTGTCCTTCCGGCCACGACGGACATCCATAGGAAATCTGGCAAATGTACAGCATGACACCTAGCAAGTCCATACTTTTCTACACCTATTAGAGTAAAAGCTTAAACATCATTTATTCGCCTGACAGAGTTGCACTGAACTGGAAAAGAGCTCAAACTTGCTGAATGATTCATCTCTATTAATTGAAGTTTGTTCACTTCGCATTTTGTGGGCAGTCTCCGTTCTGTTTCCGCCGCCCCTCCTCGGCGAGCAGCTCGGATGCGCTCTTCTCTCTGCTTTTCTTGAGCCCGTTACACCACAATGCTTTTGATTTGCCCCGCAATGTAATATTCAAAGCACCAAGAGGAGATCAGCATCCCATCTATAACTGAAAGAGGCCCATTTAAACTTGAGGCTGGCTCTAAACATTTGCATGAATGGTAAAGAAAGGCAAAGCAGTCAATCGAAAAAGGTTGTATTGTGACATGTGGGGACGGGGAAGAGGAGGAAGAATGGAGTGATGCCGTGGGAAGCCGATCGTTTCGGGCTGCGTGGTGAGCTGGGGTGTTCGCGCTAACTCGAGAGAATTGGCCATCTCAAAACCGAGCACACAGCATTTCTCTGCAGATTAAACACAGTGAATAAATGAATGTGTGGAAAAAGAGAAGAAGAAAAAAACCTCTGGTGTGCTCTCTTTCCACTCTGGACACTGCTGGATGAATCAGACACTTGTGGTCGTGCGGTTATGGGAAAGTAATCAACAGTGATGTAGTGTGATGTGGCCATTAGCACCCCGAAGTCTAATATCTTAACAGTTGCGCAGCGTTTCACTTTTCTTTAGAGAAACCTGGATGGACCAGATTTTGAGCTGTAATGACATCGAACTGTTTAAAATGCTGCATTTGACACCTGGAGCCTGAATTTTAGGTTTTGCCAAATTTTTGTGGTTCTTGTGGTTGTGCAAGCAGAGCAGTTTGACCATGAACTCCTTGATTATTTGTGTGTTTGCTTATTTTTGTGGTTCTGTTGATCTTTCTGTGGTAATATATAATTGCAGAATGTAAATCTGTAATTATTCTTCTGCTACACTGGCGTTTCACATCATACCGATGGCATTATGCTTCCTGCTGCACTATTATAGTGATGTATTATTCTGCGTCTATATTAGTGCACATGAACACACACGTGTAATGACTTGAGGAGAAGGTTCATTAGTACCGGTACTAAAATCTGGTCATTTGCTACCTTGACACTTTGCCAGCATCAGCATCCCATGTAGCCGTGTTTTGTGTTAAGGGAATAATAGTGCATTGCCGCGTATTAATAAATCAATGAGCTCAGAGCGTCTGTACAGCCAAGGTCTGGATCAGACAGGAAGGGGAATTATTTCCCAATATTTCGTCCCAGTGGATCAAATGCGTCTCGCCGAGTGATTACAGCCCTCTGCCTTCCTGCTTTTGTTTTAGGTCTCATTTATGTTTCTCTGCTGGTGTAAATCTTGTCGGCGTGTAAACGTGCCCCCATGGTGCGAACAGATTTCATTCTGTATTGTGCTGTGGAATAAAAGTCGGCCGTGACAGAGGGACTAAAGAAAAAAAAATCCACTAAACGGTGTGTTTTTGAGGCAGGTCTCTTTGCGTGTTGACACACAGATCTGGTTTCCTGTGAGTGATGAGCATTATGGGAAGTCTCACATCCTGAGCTGGACTGCACCGGCTGGATACAGAGGCTGGCCACACCAGGTGAGATCAGTCTGCGGAAGTTCACAGAAAGGACAACATCTGTGGAGTTTTCCTTGCGCAATGTAATGATAATGGTTTAATATGTTGTAGGAATAAACATGTGCTTGTGTTTATATGCGTGGTATGTTGCGTCAAGGTCAAGCCAGGCCAATCAGACTTTGATATGGATGTTGGATTTTTCAATAATTATTCGGGAAACACTTTGTGCACTTCTTCCATTGCTTGGACTAATTGACTTCAGGTTTTTGTTGGAAATTCTCCATGCCCTTGTGTTAACCTATCGTGCGCACACACGCCCACAAGCGCATATGTCTGTATGAGTGATTCCCCCGCCCATGTTCAGAACTTGACTTGATATCCAGAGCCTTGCCATCAAGCCCTCCAGCTTCGAGAATGAAGTCGTGAGACGAGAGAGCCAAGTGCCAGTCTCTTACACAGGTTACTCAGGCAGTAATCATCCACTGCAGTGGCTATACCCCGGCTTTATACCCTGCTAAATTATTCATAGTGTGATCTGAAGTGTCTTCAGTCAGAACCACCTCATTTATTGCCGAGAAGAGACATAGATGGCTCTTCAGCAAGCTCATTATCACTGATGACCCTAATATTGATATCCTACCTGCAAAAGCTGCTCTTGTTAGCTTTGGGGGAAAAAACCCAGAGTTTGCACGGACCATTTTTTCTCCCCCCCCCCAGTGGCATTGAGAGAACGTTTGAAATCTAATGTGGTTGTATGCGTTTTATTTAATATTTAATATCACATGAAATTTGAGGAAGATCATCCCCCCCGAATACAGTCTGTGGGGTTCAGTGCTATTTCTGGTCCTGAGTTGAATCTTTTTTTTTTTCTATTTGCATTTCAGGTTTTTCAGTTTGTGTTGTATCCATACGCGGTGACACGCATGTTCAGTGACCTTCACAGCATAAAGCTGGATTAATCACTTCAATTGCGGGTGGAGAAAACGTCCTCCCCCTTAATCACTTCCAAATGGTGATTAATTAAGGAATGGCAGCCATAAGCTCACTTAACGCTCAAGTGAAGACATGTTCAAGTGTCCGTCTGCTTGTTTTTTTTTTTTTTTTAAATAAGGGATATGGTAGGTCATCATTTCATTTCAGCATAACAATAAGTTAAGTGAACAAATGCTTCTTCTTGTCCCCCCCTTCGTTAAGGGAAGGGGGGGGAAACCCCTCAATTTGAAACCGGTTTATAATTTTAGGGCTCAGTGTCCATGCGAGAATGTCATGTCTGCTGTTGAAGACCTCAGTGTGACCTTATTATGCATTAACACTAATTTGTCACTGGGCCGGATGTCCTTTTGTTTCAGAAGCATGTGTTTTATAAATGATTCACGAAACCAAAGCAAACCCTTGTGCTTTCCCAGCACATAAACCCACCAGGTCTTTATCTGCTCCCTGGCCATCGGGGATCATGTCAGAGTGGCCTCGGACAAAAGCAAATTGTGGTAACTTGATTTTCAATAATTCATACCCTCTCAAAGCTCCGTGTGGTATGAGAGAGCGTTCCTGTCTGTGGTTATTGATGAGCGCCTGAGAGTTTTAGGCACGACAGGCTTTAGGTTTTCGTTATTGACTAAGTGATTGATTTAAACCCTCATAATTAGGCGGCCTAATTTAATTAAAGTGCAATTTAACGATATAGCTGCCCCACCAAAGCATGCCCTGGCATTGATAGATACGCCTGCACGCGTATGAAATCACAGTTGACAGATGATGTATTTGGCGCAGATGCGTTGCATTGACTAAGGGGGAGTGGAGGAGTAAGCGGTTCGCAGTCCTGCTTAGCAATGCTGCTCAGCGTCCCTCACTTCCCCTCTCCAGCCTCTTGATCTGGACAAATGTGACCAGCTCACGTTTCTGATTTAATTTAACTAATAGCATTAAAAACCTGTTCAGCTTTAATTTTCTTAAAGTAATTCACGTCATAGCCCAACTTTTATACGCCATTAGCAGTGTCTTAGGAAACGAAATGCAGACAGATTTAAGCGGTGCCATGTCTCTGTTGATTAAAGGAGAGGGAATTAAGAGTGGCATGGCAATGAAATTAGAGGAATATAGGTGAATAAAACTGGAGCGAGAGTTTACGGGAATCTCCAGCCACTTCCTTGGATAAAACTGATTATTTTATGAGCCCTTGAGATTCTTTTGATATTTGTCTTGCTGCATGCATAGTTTTAGGTCTGTCGATAAATCTACTAAAACAAAATGTGAGTATTGACTGGGGCATATTGTAATCTAGGCATAAAAAACGAAAATGGATAAATAGAAAGCGAAGTTGAATCACATTTTCTGAAACATTTAACTCACTCAAACGTATTAAAAATATTAGCTATAACAGCATATTATGTAGATTTCAGAAAACAAATATAAAGTATGTATGCTAGCATAAATATCAGTGGGACCATTCCCTTTGAACACCATTTAAAATGTACTTTAGACATTTTGTAGTCATATAGGAAGCAATTTGTGTGCAGCTTAATACACTGTGATTAATTTATATCATATGGTTTTTTTCCTGATTGAGCATTTGATACTTTTGATTTTTATCCTAAAAATACTTCTTAACTCTACACTCTACAGGTGCTCCCCGAGTTACGATGGGCCGACTTCCGATTTTTCCAAGTTATCATGACTATTGCGATGCGCTAAACATTGTAAAATATTTAGAAAATATTTAAAATTCGCGGGCAGGCATCTGCCTGGATCACTTGCCTCACGCGATGCCTCACTCTCTCCCACAACTCACTGAGTTACCTTATATATCGATGTACTGTACAGTGCATTACTATGGGTTTTTTGTGTGCTTCAAGAGCTAATTTGAATTCAAAAGCATGTCTTCTACAGGAAAAGACTCCTGGGTAGGCTGAGATACCTAAGCTAGGCTAAGTGGTTCAACACAGTGGTTCGACATACAATATTTTCGACTTACGATGAGTGTGGCGGGACGCATCATGAGGACTACCTGTATATGATTTAGGGGATCAATTAGTAAAAATTGGAATATAATATTCATAAGTATGTTTTCATTTGGGTATAAGTTACCTGTAACTATGAATCGTTATTGTTGGGTTTTTGTAAGCTTAGAATTGAGCCCTTTTATATCTACGTAGTGAGCGGGTCCTCTCCTACAGAGCCACCATGTGGTGCCGCTACAGTAGCCCAGAGCGGACAAACCTCTAGAGAGCACCTTGTGCATTTTGAATTTTTTTACAAGAGGCAACATGAATCTAGAAGAAAGCACTGAAAGGACAACAAAGAAGAAGAAATGAAGACGGGGTAGAAGAATGAAGAGGATTTTTTGTTGTTGTTGGTACTGGCTAACAAGTTAGAGAACCTACATTTTGAAAAATGGAGGATCATGCTTATAATTTAGCACAGAAAAAGCAAGACAGCGTGAATGTCATTACACAGAAGTACTCTAAGGGCACCTGATGACCACTGTACGTCCTAATACTCTTTAGCAAAGGGAGGAGCATTCAGTTGGTTGGAATCACCTGAATCCTACGTAGTGAACCTTTAAATACTCTTGCACATCTTGCAGGTTTAGGATCTTTTTTTATTTGTGGCCAGCAATCTATGTTTGCTTCCGAAGAATGTAGCTCTCTATGTGGCTGTGTAATTGCAACACATGCAGTTATTGGAAGATTTCATTGGTTGAAGTACTATATTAACTTGGCATATACCTTGCTTTTTTTTGTCATCCAGCCTTTCTGGTAATGTCAGACAGGCTGCAGAATGATAACAGGGTAAGTCGACAAGAGATTCACTCGATACCGAAGGCGACAGAGCTGTGATTGAACATGATTTAAAGCATTAACAAATATGATTGCTCAGATTGCCTGTTAAAATCGCATAAGAGTCGAAATGATCTGTTCCTTACCGACCCAAAATATGCTTTACGTCTCATCTCGGTCCTTACAGGACAACACGAACCGCAGTTAAATAGTATTCATGTCTCCAGATTGGATTACTCAGGCTCTCTCAGTGACCACTAATGTTTTTTAGTCTGAGTTTAGGCTCTTTTAACGTTTGTTGGTCCAGCATAAATGCGTATAAATGTCGAAGAGCTGCTGACCAGTGTGATCAATTGACTGCTCTAATAGGGGTCATTGAAATGGGGGGTGAAGATGGAGCTCTAAGGGTTGAAAGGGTTAATGCGTGGCTACCAGTCAAGTCCAATTGAATCAGGTTTCTCCCATGAAGCTTTAATTGGGATAATGGACGTTGGCTCTGAGGGACAGCTGTATTATAATTGGTCTTTGTCAGGAATGGACTTGCCCATTTCCATTTGGGTTTGACATGGCCTTGAGTGTGCAGCCTTGGTGTCTACATGACAGCGTATCCTGTCCATTTGGGAACCATATCCAGTTGGGCACTTTTGAGGGTTGTTGAACACATCGTAAATATTCTCCTACAGTCAAGCCAAAGTCTGTTGCACTCGCGCTAAAGTTTGAGACAAGCAAATCTCTGTCGCACTAGACCAAAGGATTTTCTAGAAAATTCAAGTAAAGCCAAGGAAGCCAGTGTAGTCTTATTTAGCCAACATTGTACCATTTGCCCTTTTGATGTCTAAGCCAAAGACCATTATAGTACAAGGAAGTAAATAATGATTCATTCTCAGCATTTATAATATGCAATTTTTTTTATTGACTATTCATGAACTTTATTCAAGTGTGCACATGCATTTGACTATATTTGTAGTTACATGGCCATGTTTTTTTGACCGTCTTCCCTCCTGTATGTCTTTCCTGAAAGCTTTGTTCCTGGTGAACCCATCTGGACAGGGCCGTGTCCCAAACACTAATTTGATTAAACAGCACAGAGTGCACCAGGCTACATGTCTGAATATGACCTTAGGCACTCCTGGATCATAAATCAGGGTGTTGAACTGCTAAGAATGCAAAAGATTCAAATAGAAATCTGTGTGATCATATTTTCCAAACAGCTGTGGTTGGTGGCATCTGCCGTGTGTGTGAATGGAAAATGTCTTTTATTTAAATAGAACTAATTTAAATATTTTGTCGCCCTTTTACCTCTGCAGTTTTGCTCGAATGACTTCACACACAGGAGCGAGCTGTTTCGTTTTGGCGCTCTCTTTGTGCTGCTTTTCAAGGGGTGCACCATGTGTACTAATTACTACTTTATATTTTTAGTCCGGAGCATGACTGGGCTCTTTGTAAATATTTCAACAGTCATTGTTTCAGAGACTGCACAGAAATCACCTTCTTCCTTCTGTTATTCCACGGCTCATTTGCTTGCTCCTTATGCTGGATGTGAAAACAGATGCCGAGGCTAGTGTGGAAAGGGAATTCCAGAGCTTGGTGTTTGGTTAATGATTTTGAGATATACTTTAAATGCAGACTGCAGTTAGATCCCTGAAGATAAAGACCAGCCATTATCGCAGTATTTCCATGTCAGGTTGAGCTGCCATGTGGTTTCTTGGGCATTATTGTTCTGGGTACAAATGTGCCTGTGTAACTTGTAGGATTCAGTCATCTGACCCACGAACCTTGATGACCTAAAGGGAGACTTGTCTTATAGGGTTTTTAGTCTTACAGGATATTCTGTAATTGTCTAGTTAGTGAAAATTCAACGTGTGATGTATAGCATGTTCTGTAATTGGTCCAGAGATCAAAGTAGAGGGTATAAATGACCCCTTGCCCATCACTCTCTCTCTCTCTCTCTTTCTGACTCATATTTTTCACAAACACACACACACATGGCCTAAGTGTGTCAGCACATGTGCCCCATTGACACCCATAAGCTGCCAGGGAAGGGCTTAGTAAATGAAAGTGAAGAAATCCTGTCCCCTTTGGGGGAAAACGACCTCTTATTATATGGGACAAGCAGAACCCGTTGGAAATGATGATCAAGGCTTTCAGTGATGCTGGTGTGTCACCTTGTCTAAGTGCCTCTAGTTTGGCAGGTGGACAGAAGTGAACAATGGAATGCCTGCCAGCCATCTTGTCTCTCTTAAACTATCTCTTGCTCTCTTCCCTCTTGATTGACTTGCCTTTGGGGACAGTCAGAAACTGTTCATTTGTTCCACAGGATTTTTAGGAAGCTTCCATGCTTTGCTTGATTTTATGCAGGGATTATGCTTTCCTCTCAAACTTTGGGAAGATACCATGTTTTCCACTATGGATTTGGGAAGATTCTGTGTTTTCCACTTCGAATTTGGGAACGTACAATGTTTTACGTTTGGACTTTGGGGAAACGCCATGTTTTCCATCTAGGCTCTGGGAAGATATAATACTTTGGCTAGGACCTAGACTTTGGGCAGATGCCATGCCTTTCACCTAGAATTTAAGAACATGCATCCATTTGGACCTTGGGAAGTTGCCTTGCTTTCCGTCTGGTCTTGTGGAAGGATGATCCTAAACAGATGCTTCCATATTTGACCCGCGCAACTGATTTTCGGAAATCTGAATAGAAGCTTTGTTTTTGGGTCTCTTTGGCGATCTACACTTCTTTCCTTCCATTTCCTACTTCCTTTTTTAATCCAGTTAAACCAAACAAAGACACCCCAAAGTATTCCCATCACATAATGTTTGCACTTCACAAACAATGAAGCTGGGAGATTCCTCCTCTCTCCCTCTCTCTCTCTCTCTCTCTCTCTCTCTCTCTCTCTCTTTCTCTCTCTCTCTCTCTGCCTTGAGCAGCTTCTGTTACTGGAGTTAATGACTTGCCAGTGTCAGTGGTGATGAATGTGAAGCAGCCCAGCTCCTCCACGCCATCTTAGAGCTGTCAAAAACAACGCAAGCGTGTGTTGCCGTCACCACCAATCTGCCCTTAGTGTTCTACCCCAGACATCTTCCCTCTGTTTATTCTTTCTCACAATATATATTTACTCACTTTTGATTGTCTGCTGTCTGCTGAATCCCAAAACCCAATATGTGTGACTCGTGATGGATGAAGTGCCCCATGCTCGCCTGTAAATGTATGCATGCAATTTAAATCAGTGTTTGACTCTTATTGAGTGAAGTGGGAGATTTGTTCCACATTCCGAATCGAGTCTGCATTGAAATTGTGCAGCGGGTCCGCACGAGAGATCGTTGTCGGAACAAGTCTGTTATTTTCAGCTACTTTTCATATAAATTAATGTTTGGATGACATGTAATTAAGTCTCTGACAGTAGGGGTGTGTGTTGAGACAGAGGTGATTGACTCGTTTTTACAGGCAATGGTTCACTGTTTTTCCTCCGGTTTTCTGATGAAATTTTCATGACCTCTTTCTCTAATCTTTCTGACAAAGGAGTGATGGAAAGGAAAAGAGGATGGGAGAGGAAGGCGAGAGGGAGAGATGGTGATGAAGAGCAAGCGGGGAGAGACAGACGAGAAGAGAGAAAAAGAGCGAGACGGCCAGACAGGCCCTCCAGGCTGCAGGACGCATTTTGTAGAGGATGATTGTCTGAAAAGGCTGAATGCATTTCCATATAAAGATGGCGAAGCGCTTATTTAGCTGTGCTTGACATTTCAGCGAGAGGCGAAGGTTAAGGGTGAGACTAGCGGAATATTAATATACGGGGCTAACAAACCGGCGCAGGCTGTCGCTTTGCGTCTAGGCACACACTTGGCCTTGGAAATGATCTCCGGTTTCGAGCTTGAGCGATATTAAAGAGGGAATATGCACTTGTCATTATGCAAATATTTCCTCATTTAACGCGGGCGCACTTGATTGCGTATTAAGCTTCTCTCTTGTTCTCTTAGGAATAGAAGAAGGCGTAAACAAACACAACCAATGTCATTTGCATGTGATGTCTGATAGTATTATGAGGTTATGTCACAGCTTTGTGGACCAAACGTCTGGCTGCATGGCTGATGCTTATGACATCGGGCATGAAGTCAGAAACAAGACACATGGATAAGTAGGCATGAGGAAAGACGACGAAAAAAACCACTTGCCTTGCAGCTGATTAACTACAAACTCAAGCCCTGGTGACCTACGGCTGATTGATCGAGTAATCGATTACAGATCAGATCACAGTATGTTTTAGTGAATTAGATTAGAGTGCGTGAGAAACCAGGGATGTGTCTGAAAAGTAACAAATGCCGCCTACATAAGCTGTATTGAGCTTGAACGCTTGCATAATGCTGCCTGCTGAAATCCCTCCATCTGACTGATGTTTGCAGTCAGCGTACACGTATCCTATCCATAAACCACTACAAACAGTATTTTGCAATTGTTCTGACTATTATTTCTGAAGATTTTATTTGTGATAGGCAGTCCATGGCTTGCCACATGTTTGCTGCATTATCTCCAAGTGTTAAGCAGTCACTTGAATCCACTCGTTATAAGTTAATAATGCAAAAAACATAAACTAGCCGACTAAGCAACTTATTGTTTGATAGCATAGTGGACAGCTAAGTTATTTGTAATTGGTTTGTATTGATATTTTATTTGTATGCTGCTGGATTAAGCATTTTTTCTTAAGACTATTGATGGCCAGTCCTGAAGACTTTAAGTGTGGGACACGCCTCACTTTCTGTTTTCCCTTCTCCGCAGGATGAAGAGGAGGAAGAGAGAAGGCGAGACGAAGACAAGAACGGACGGATAGAACCGGTGGGCCGAGCGGACTCGATCTCTCTAGAGTAAGCTCAAAAGGCAAAGCTGCATAATGAGGCATTATGAGGACCATTTTTATCTCCGTTCTCCGGTCTAATGCCGACTCTGTTGGCTTTCACTTCAACTGGAAAGCATTTATGGCATGTGGTTTGATGAATTTCAAATTCAATACAAACAAATGCAGCACGGAGCTAATAAAATTATCTTTAGCTTATTGGGACACACTGTTCTCTTCATTCAGTCTCCTGTGCAGGGATCTGACTTGCGGGCTGCTTTTTCCAAACACACACACACACACACACACACACACACACACACACACACACACACACACACACACACACACACACAC
>JAQMCW010000032.1:23169665-23180089 GCA_030068335.1 Chrysichthys cranchii | reverse complement strand
GCTTCCACTCGTTCTGCCGCATCATGTAAAGATAACACCGCCTCAACAGTTTCTACTGGTGCAAAGTCAAAGCCACGCCCAGAATTTTTGCACAAAATATTCAGCACTAGGGGCAAAGTAAATTTTTTTCTGCCAGCACTGAAAGGGTTAATGCAGCTAAGGCACCAGGGGATAGATTAACGTTTTGACTTTGCCATTTTTACTCTCGTTCCCACAAGACTGTGTTACAGCATAATGGCAATAAATACAGGGTTTTCAATGCGATCATGCATGGGGTATATAAATGATTAAAAAGTAAGAATTGCTGTTGGTTAATGAATTAAAAAAAATATTAATTGCTGTGGTGTAGGATGAAGAATACGCTTTGGGACATGCTGTCAAAATCACAGCTTTGCCTTGTACGGCATCACACCGCCCCATGATTGTTATCCCAGTTGATTGTTTTCCTTTAACCACATGCTGTGTCAGGTTTTATTCCTTACAAGCCACACGGTACATAAAGGTCTGTTTTAGACCCATTCCATCGATAATGAGGAACAACTGCATTCTTTTCTAAAGTTATACTTTTTGTGTTCATATAAGGCTCTTTCACAATTCAAGGACTTTTTAAATTGACACCATTTGTTGAGGAAAACATGTCATCTCCCGAATAGCCCATTTGTATGATGACACATTTATAGAATGTTAAACCATTATACATCTCTAGCATGTGCATGTGAATGTTTTTTTCTTTTTCTGAAATGCAAATCTGTGTCATTGATGCTAGACCCGTGCAGGCACCGAGACAGTTTAAAAGTCAGATTTAATGTAGTTTGAATGTCACACCCATAACACTGGAATTGCTGAACACTGAACACTGAAATGAGGTCATTCTGCTTTAGTGTTTTATGTCTGTGACTTTCTTCTTTGTGTAGAAATCCTGCTGATTTCCCTCGAGCAATAATAATCTTGTATTATATTGCATTATTTTACCCTAACTCATTCTATTTTCCCAACCACATGAAGTCACTATGGGACATTTCTAAAGCAGTCTAGATACACGAACCTGTGAAAGCTGATTGCTAGTCCATGGGAACTGATGATTAATGCCACATGGAGGCTTTTTTCCTTTCTTTCTTCTCCAGCACACTCGTGAATCATTTAATTTGACCTCATAAATGAAGAGATTTTTGTCTACAGCTTAGAGGGAAGCAGAAATGACATGCTTAAACCATTCCTGTTCAGTCAGTTTGTAGGTTAGTTAATGTGATCTGGAGCATCGCCGTGCAGGTCAGACGAAATGATTTATACGCAAAGTGATTCGTCTTCTCAGCAGCCTGTCTTCCCCATGATTGTTAACTAAACAGACAGGGCTTATATCCATGACAGAATGGGTTAGCTAATGATCACGGACCCATTCTCTCACTGCTTGTTGAAGGCTCTTGTGGAAACTTGTGGAAAATCTCTTCTGAAAACTCCCCAAAAAAAAAAAAAAGAGCTGAAAACTGGAGCTCTAATGGTGTGGCCCATCAACATGGGATTCAGAGATTCAAGCTCACCACAAACTGGCTTATATCAACATTTGACTCTGTGTTTGTTGTAGTCTAACAGTCCCCCCCCTTATACTGTAGTGTATGAAATGATAAAACACATCTTGCCCTGGGGTTAATTAATAGCTCCCTGTTGAAAATCACCACTAAGCAAAATGTTGTATTTTATAAATACATTTCATATCTAACATGTTATTTTTTTTTTGTCCTGGCTTGTTGATTTTTATTAGTCTGACTAATAATAATAATAGAATAAATTATTATTATTTAAAACAACAGCAATATTGGCTAATTGCCCAAGATGATTTTTATATATAGACTCAACACAATGTTGTAATTTTTGTTAGATCGGTGTACGTACAAACCCTTGTTTATCCATATGATAAGTTGGCTAAATGCGCTGCCACAACTTCTGTAAGGCGTCTCGTAACACCCTCGCACCATCCGTGTATATCTAAAAAAAGATATAAATGTATAAATCTTCCATGTTGAACTGCAGCCCATGAGCAACACTTCAGGGTAGACCTCCCTTATGTGTTTGCATCCAGTAGGTTTGACATTCCAATAAGGGCATGAAGGAAAAGGTCTCCTTGTTGTTAATTTATCTGAGCACTAGTGAGGACAAACATGATGGCGTCAGCAGCAACCGGATGGATTTTGGACGGTTTCCGTAACGCAGCGGTGTCCCAAGTCTGTGTGAAAACACCGGGAGTGTGTTTGTTGTTACTGGTGGGCTGCATGAGGGGTCGTTTGATTACAGCGTGACAAGAAGCAGCAGTAGAGCACTGGGCCATCTGCACGTGGTGAGGAGAAATGAATCTAAAATAACATCAGTTACAAACAGCAACGGCTCCTTCATCACACACCCAGCAGATCGGTAGAAATTGCTTCTGCTTTTCGGTGCTATCTCGCCAAAAACAGTTCCCAGTCCTACATGTATGAGGGCAAATTGGGGGAAACTGCAGCAGTATCCAAATATTTATTTATTTATTTATTTATACATACTCAAATTACCCCCACATGGCCGCTCAGCTCTCTGCCTGCCCTCCATGGCCACTTTAATGGGCAGAAAGTCCTCCTACTTCTCCACTTCATCCAGTCCACTTGCCCTCTCTGCTGTATGAGCCTGACTGGCTAATGGATCTAGACAAAGTGCAGAGGAGGTGTCAAAGATTTCTCAGCCTCTGACATTCTCGAAATCCTCCTGGAGAGAGAGAGAGAGAGAGAGAGAGAGAGAGAGAGAGAGATGCATCTTTCTTCAGTGAACACCAACCAGCAGTGAGCAGTCCAGCTGCATCACTACCAACCCTGCATCTACATTTATTAAACACTAAGAAGTGTGCAAGCATTAAACACTAAAAAGTTTTCCATCTTCACTAAACTTCCATGTGGGAAATGACGTTGGTATGGAAGTTGTCGTAACTTCTATCAGGTAGAACATAATACTCAGCCAGTGTATCGCTCATACTGCAGTCACAGTACCACACTGTCTGGTGAAAAATAAACAAACACATGCATAAATAACTAATAATGGAATGCTTGGTCTCCTAGTCATACGTCTCCTTCAGGAATTCAGAATGAACCATCTGGTGAGTTCAGTCATATTAGATCCATGAAGAGGAGCGTGCATTCTCACTTGCAGGCTAATTAGCACCATGTTTTTCAACTGTGGCCTCTGCAGCATTTTCCTTTGCTTTTTCTACATGATTACGCCTTTCACTGACACCAGATTGGCCCTGGCGCTACCTTTTTTCATCTTATTTAGTGGAAGCAAGTGGAATGCCACTGAGCGATCCTTGTTTAGAGATCCAGGTACTCGAGTCGGAAGGTTTTGCTGGGTTGAAGTGAGAGAACATTCTGTGATCAAAAATGAAACCAATTAAGGTTGCGTTGTGCATGAGTGAAGATGCTCCACTGCATGTTTTTCTACTCTTCGCAATCTTCCAGCAGTTGTTTTTGTTTCTCTGTAAAATACTAGGCAGGTTTGCCGACAGAAGGTTGTATGAACACCCATGCTGGCACATCGACATATCGATTAGCATGAGAGATGAGGAAAGTTCAAGGGCATGCCTCTTGTCAGGTCTCCATCATTAAAGCAGGGAGACTTTGATCCACTGAAGTCAACACTGGTAAATATGGCCACGGGTGTTTGATATTCTTGCTTTCATCACTAGAGGAATGCGTCCTCTGTAGCAGGGCCAGGTAATTGTTTTTGTGGACACACTTGTCCTAATTAGTATGTGAAATTCACACATACCTCTTGTCAGTTCTCCAGTGTTGAAGCAGACAGGCATTAAACTGACTGCAAACTATTCTACGTTGTGATACTGCTACAGAGGGTGCGATCTTATAGTGATAAACCGTAGAAGAATATTGAATATCAAACATCCACAACCAAGTTTCATAAGGTTTATGGACGTGAAAGATTGACACAGCAGTGGATAGACATTTTGTTTGAAAGCTATGTGAATCAGGAACGAAAATACAAAGGAGAAACAAACACTAAAGGGACTTTTTGAATTACATGATAACATGGACAGCAAATGACCAAACCATCATCTTCAGTGAAGAAGAAATTCAAAAGTTAGCCCATCCTAAAATGAAATGAGGTGAATGCATGTACATTTTGAGACCAAACTTCTGGTCATGAGCTAGTTATGTATATGTATACACACACACACACACACACACACACACACACACACACGAGAGAGAGAGAAAACAATTTTTAAAAAATGTGATAACCCGGAGAGCAAAAGACTTCCGTCTTCTTCAACGAAGAACAGGTTCAAAAGTCAGTCCTTCTGCAAGAAAATCATGATAACGTTCTTTTAGGACATGAAGGTTCCTATTCTGGTTCATTTCCAAGCACATGGGCAAACAATGAACAGTGCAAATTCCTGCGCATTGCTGCGAAATGAACTTAAACCTGCAATTCACAGCAAAAGAAGAAGAATGCTGTCCAGAACATTCTTGCTGCACCATGACAATGCACGACCTCATACAGCAGCAGGGACAGTAGAGACAGTGCAACGGCTTGGGTTCCAACGTCTCCCACGTCGTCCTTTACAGCCCGGATCTGGCGCCGATGGTGGTGCAGTCAATCTTCGGTCGACTGAAGGAGGTGCTGTGCAGTCGCAGACTCACCTCTGATGATTAATAAAAGAAGCGTTGCTCACCTAGCTTTGGGAACAGCCGAAAAACTTCTCTGCAGGAATACAGAAGCTAGTTGAACGATACAACAAATGCATCGCCTTGCATGGAAACTGTGTGGAAAAGTGATATAAAACGTGCTCGCTAATATCCATGCTTCTTTTAGTCTTGACAAGCTCCGCTGATAAAATCAAAGGGAAGTTTGCTGCTATTTCTTGGCTCTAATTAGACCCTGAAGCGTAAGCTGTTTCAAGTTTCTGTTCTCAGTATGCTCGAAATTGGCCTGCAATGGGTCGTGTGCAGTAATAGTCATCTTAAAGTCAGCCCTGTGAGTCGCTGTCTGTCACCATAAAATTGACTGGAAATTTGCCTTGCTTGTCTTGCAGGTAACTTTAATGATTTATTAATGAACGTCTGGAACAGCCGAACGCTAATCACAGTGCTGTTAACTCCTCCGCCAATCTCATTAGGATGAATTAAAGTTAACGGACTTTCGCTGAGCTCTCTGAGCGCTGCTCGGGTCCCTGAAGAGAAGCGTTATTGAATTACCTTTTGCGCTGTTAGAAGTTTGGCAAGGAAAATCATGTGACTGGATCTCTCTGGATTATTGCGAGCATCATGAAACATTGGCAGACTTGTATCGTTGATGCACGGGCACCATTTTCAGCAGCAGAGACAGTGGGCGCAAAGGTAGAAGGATTAAGCAACTGGCAGAGTCAAATAGCTTGATTAGCTTGTTATCACACTCTGAATGTTGCATACATGCATGCACTTGAAGATGCTGTGAACAGAGAAGGATGTGTTCTGGCAGAAAGAAATACAGAGAAGCAACATCTAGAATGATATTTTCAGTAAACAGGACACAATTTTTAACTGTTGAGGGACAGGGTGTAGTACGTTGTTACTTTTAATCACTCAGGCTTGCCGGTGTGTGCATGCATTCAGGTGTTTGTTGGTATCCATCTGTGTGCATTTTTATAATCATTTCGCATGATGAAATTTTAGCAATGCGCTTTGCATTTTCTGCATTATCCACTTTGTCTTTGACACTGACTATCCAGGTTGGCATTTGTGTCTAAATGCAAATAAGTCCAAAAGTTGTCAGGGTCAGTTGTTCTTGCGGGGAAACGCTTAAAGAATGATACTGTTCAGCTTTCCAAGCTAAGGCAGTAGTCAGAACTAGCAAAAAAGTAAATTTGCATGGCAGAAACACGAATACGTACAGTTTAATCAGGGAAAAATGGTGCCAGATTTGAAAGAAGCACATTTGTGTCTGGTAGTGGTTACTTTACCAACTTTATCTAGGTGAACTTTGACCTGTGAACTCACAAGTGTTGGTCCTGTGAGCCGCGAGTACATGAAAAGACAAGAATGCGGTCGCTTCGGTCAGTAAAAATATATAGCCCCTGCTTATTATTATGTACAAGTCTACACCAGACGTTTGTCTTACTGTTTTCATACAATTTATTTAAAATACAGTTGTTTTTTTCGTCTGCATGGATTTTCTTGTTAGCAGTGTTGAAACTTCTGTAGTTAATAACCCTTAACCATCCAAAGGACCCTTGAAGGATTTTTCAAAAGTGCATTGTCGGTTATTATGGTTCACCTTTATGCAGTTTAATAATCAACACCTTTGCAGTTTTCAGCTGCTGCCATTATGTGTGTTCTGAAGTCCTTCTCTGAAACCTAATTCGGAACTTGTTTACTTTGCAATTTTACTCTAAAAGTAGGCAGTAATGACATGAAGGTCGGCTCCGGCAGCCCCGCTGTCCCTTGTGCCTGAAGCCAGTCGAGGGGCAGATTTGCATGGCTTATTAAAGGAAATAGTCATAAATTGAAGGCACTGAGTTGTGAAATGAAGACTCTGAAGACTCTGACCTTTCAGCAGCCACTAACAACTTGGAGATTTACTTTTGTCTCGCAGTCGACAGAGAGAAGACTCTTGATTCCTTTTTTTTTCCCCAGCATATGCTTATTAGAGTTTTTACCCCAGGAGAGCTCTTTAACTCTGCCCTTTCTATTCAGTATGGCAAAGTATTAAAGCTACTTCATTTTCATTAAAGTAAATTTGTCACTCTTGGAGACATTCTGAAGTTGAATACAAGTTATATCAGGCTAAGAGGAAGCTAGAGTAAATATCTTCTCCCCCTCTGGTAGCAATTACATATAATTGCTCTTAAGCTGGTAAATTGACTCTGATAATGAAAACAAACGCACTTGCAGTAGCTTTGAGGAAACCTGGCGATTTCAGGTTTTAGCAAATTCAGTACTTGTAATTGCAAACATGTAACACACTCTCCAGTGAAGCAAGTTCTGCAGACCAAAACTAAAGCTGTGCAAGCATAACATTTGGTACATTGGTTACTCAGGAATACCATACGAGTTCGATCGGTCTGTTGGCGGTGGTGTAGCACAGAATTTTACATTTTTTACATTTTGTCTCCTATCTTGAGAACCATTAGTCCTAGTTACAGTTTCTTTTCTTACATTTCTTATCTTAGTGTGAAGAAATTTGGACTGTTTATATTGTCAGCTGTTTTAGTCAAGTTTTGGTCCTTGATTACATGCACTCACACAAACCCTGAAAGGCATGTTCAGATTCTGAGGATGTCTCCAATGCTTGGGACATGGTCATTCATAGAGGCCAGGGTTAAGTGTAGATAACTGTTCCCCTGGAGCTGGAAGTCTGGTGGAGGTGAAATTTGGTGAACTGCATCATTGTGTTTCATCAGATATTTTACCTGGTTAGCAATGAGCCAAAATCACAAAACATCATTGCTCATATATGATCTCTTAAGTGATCTTAAAAAAAAAAAAAAAAAAAAAAAAAAAAAAAAAAAGGGTTTTGGGCCCTGATTGGGCACACTTGACAGAAGTGCCCTTAGGCCCAATTATACTTGCTCTTAAATACTATTGATTAAGCAAGTACTCTTAGTAAGTAATTTTTAAAATGAGTTTACTTGCATATGTTTGCTTAAGAGGGCTGCACCAAATTACTGTTGAAAATAGAGGGGGCAGCGTAAACCTGTGTGACTAATGTTGTGCCTCAATGTGCATACTAATTTACTATCCTAGTCTGTTATTGAACATTTACACTGACCTTCCCTATAGGCCTCAAACCTACCAAAAGGTCTGTTTTGTGTACCAGTCGTGTGGATTTTTAAGGCTAGTAAATACTTGAATGTAAGGTCATTGCTTTCTCGATGTGAGACCCAGATCATGTGGACAATCTTAGTTTCTAAGAGTAACACCTTGTGAGTGTGTTTAATGCCTTTAATGTGCATGAAATCATCTAAACATTTCAGTCTGGGTTAGAAACCTGATATACATGACTCTGGTCCAATCTTGTACAGTGAATTTCTCATTCATTACCCAAGATTTGCATAAGATAAACAGACAAGTGTGTGAATAGTACCACTCGTGTTGTCAGTGGTCCTGCAGTATAAACCTTAAGTTTATGTTCAAGTATCCCTACAGTTACTGTGTGTCTGCTGCTTCTCCTGCACCTGTCACTGGACTGGCTCCTTCTTTCTATAGAGGAGCACTACTGAGATTTTTAGTTCTCATCGGTGAACAACAGATCCTCTTAATTCAGCTCCATCACCACTCCTTCTCCCAAACCTGTAGATCTTTACTGTTCCGTCGTCCATGTTGTAACACTGACACACTCCCTGTGCTCATCTCTCCTATCTGTCTCAGGTAACTACCAGCTGTCCCCCACTGTGAACATGCCTCAGGATGACACCGTCATCATCGAAGACGATAGGCCCCCTGTTCTTCCTCCTCTTCTGTCTGATCAGTCATCTTCCAGCTCCCATGATGACATGGGCTATGTGATAGAGCCGCCTCCGTCCTGGGACACAGATAACCCGAATCAAGATGAAAGGTAAGATTGTTCACACTAAACTCAATACAGTTACTTTTGGAACGAGCTAAGGACCAGCGTCCGTGCATCTTGTTAGATCATGAAAAGTTTAGGTGTGAGATATGTTCCAGGTGATTCATGTGTGGCACTCTAAGGGTAGTGCTGGTGCATTTCTGATGCGGACCTAAAAAAGAAATGAGAGAGGATGGAAATGCACGTAACGGGCAAAGTTCGGTTATTAAGACAGACTGAGAAATAATTGCAATTAGGAACAAGGCCAAGTGGCACTGAAAGCATTTTTTTTTCCTCCTCATGTTTATAAAGTGTGTCCTACAGAAAGATCCACTCCTTTTATGTCCAGTGTTTACTTGCGCACCAACTTTTAATCACACGAGGAAGTGATCAAGGGATTCAAAGAGAGACGAATTCCTGTTAATGTCTGCATGTAAGACAAATGTGGGTTCTTAGGAAACCAGCTTGTGCCATGTTATTTTTAATTTCTGCAAGAGTTGTATTAAAGAGGAAAGGTTTAATTAGAGCCGCCTCCCTGAACTGATATTTGAGAAAGGGATTCTGTATTTTCAGGTACATTAAGTGCAGGGGACTTACTTTCCCTCCATCCTGCTGAAGTAATTTAGTGTTTTGCGGTTGTAGGTATGTTACCTTACTGTACTTGACTGGATGCCAGTAAGAAAATCTAGAGCTCTGAAATGAAATGATGTGAAAGCACACACATTTTGAAACCACACTTCTAGTCATGAGCTGGTTTATTGCGTCCACCTTCCCTATAGCTGCGCTTATTTTTATGGTTATTTTAACAACTGACACTTGGTCCATGGTGTGTGTCCCCTGACTTGACACCACACTTTGGTCATAGGTTGATACACATGTAATAAAATGATTATAGCTTGGGGAAAAAAACCTGATGTATACGTATTTACACACACACATGCACACACACACACACACACACACACACACACACACACACACACAAGGGAAAATTACCAAGTAGAGATAACCTGGAGAGCAAAAGACAAACCATGGAGTGGAGACATCATCTTCTCCAGTGGGGAAAAAAAAAAAAAAAATATATATATATATATATATATATATATATATATACATATACTAGCTGATTATCCAGTGGCTTCGCTCACTTGAGTGCAAGGGAAAAAAATAAAATGTAGTATTTATAAAATAAGTTTACAATTACCAGTTGTATTTCTCAACAAATAATGAACATTTACAATAACATAGAAATCAATATAAACAACATTATTAACATCATCATATCGTTAGCCTCATAGCATAATTGCCTAAGTCATTGTTCATTGAAATAGGACTTATGCTATGAGGCTAACTATATGAGAATATGAAATAATATATAAGAAGCACATTGCATATAAATATAAATTATTAAACAGTAAAACATTAACATTTAAGAAGTAAAGATACATTGAGTACTACTGCGGTGCTTTCGGGTAAACTACATTTTTTGTTTGCCCATTAGGTGCATAAATGAATACATTTTTTGGGTACCTACACTACTGTTTTCATATAAAATGTAAGCGCTAGTTACGCTGTTTCCGGTCATATGCACGTAGTGTATTATAATATGTTCTGTGGTCATATGTAATTTCCGTTTCAAACACAAAGAATTTTTTATATATTTATATTAATTAAGATAATTAAGATATTAAGATTAAGAATGTAAGTGCTAGTGACGCTGTTTCCGGTTATACGCACATGTAATATGCTCTGTGGTCATACGTAATTTCCGTTTCAAACGCGAAAAGAATTTTATATATACAGTGGGATGCGAAAGTTTGGGCAACCTTGTTAATCTTCATGATTTTCCTGTATAAATCGTTGGT
>JAQMCW010000032.1:23145800-23157637 GCA_030068335.1 Chrysichthys cranchii | reverse complement strand
AACAACGTGCTCCAGATGGTACTCTGACACACAACAGTGACAGTATATTACTAAAAATTACCTCGAGTGTCGCCGCCTAGCGAGTACAATTGAGCCATTTAATTTTGTCAACTTTTGTCGACGTGTATGCATGGCCATAGCACCAGACCCCTAGATGATGACTTTAGTCGACTCCCACACCGAAAGGGTTAAATAGCCTTCAGTCCTGTCCATATGTGTATGGATAATTTTCATGTATAGTGTTTGCCTTTCTGTTTAAAAAATAGATTTAAAAAAAAAAATGCTGAAATGATTTGTAAACACCAGGCCAGCGGATGATGATGGTATGTTATAAACTGTTATGTCAACTGCCTTAAGAAAAACATTAAAAGTGGCAAAGAGGGTGAAAAAATAAAAATCAAAGATTCATGTATGTGGGTTGAAGATAAGGTGGACCTACTGCTTAAGGTTACACTTGAGAACAGTGTTTTCTTCTGAGTCTTATCCAAAAACATATGTGTTTTAGTTTTTTTTCTTCCTGTCCACACGAAAACATTAAAAGTGATTTGTAAAATTTCTACACCGCTAAGGGTGTTTTCAACATGCTTCATTTTCAGAGACCCAAAATTGGGTTTTTGTGTGGACAGGATGGTAGAAATGCAGAAGGGACCAAAAAAAAAAAAAAAACCCGTCAGAGGTTCCTGAGTGTTATCTGCCCCCTGAACTAAAGACTCATAAAGACCTAAGCAGGAACGACTCGCCCTACGTCACTTACAAGCACCATTTAATTTTGAACTTTCCACACACTGATCATTAAAAAGCTCTTTCCACTCCCAGAAAATCACCTGCTGGAGGTTCACGCAAATCAATTTTCCACAGATGGCCTTTTCTTTCCCCCTCAATCATATACATATTCTCCTCTCCGTCTGCTCTTGCACGCTTCAGATGAGCAGTATCTACTTTTTAAACGAGTCTGAGAGCTTTTTCAGAGATTATGCAGAATTGTCTGCATGCCTGACACTTTGAATTCGCTCAGATGTGTGAAAAGACAGAGAGGGAGGGGAAAATAAAAGGAGGATCGGTTCCACGTCATGCATGGGGCTATGAGTAATCACCTAACACTTTATAACCTGTTCTCCAGTGGATATGAATGTCTGAGACAAAAGCATGATATCCAATATCTCTCTCTCTGTGTGTATGTGAGTATGTATAAATGTGTGTGCGTGTGTGTGTGTTTCTTTCTTTCCTCTTTGATTTGTCTCACCACTTTTCAGTGATTTGCATGCCTCTCCCGACCTTGGGAAATGACACTAATGGAAAGTCAGTTTTGTAATGCAGCATGGGAACTGGGAATGGTGGAACGTCTTGCACTAACCCAACACAATTGTTTATGCCTCTTTAACAGTAGCCGACGAGATTAACCTCACACCCCGCCCAAACAGGACAGAAGGTAAGACAACCAATCGTTGACACCCGTCACTCCTGCACCACAGTAGGATTGGCTTGTCTGTCTGTGCTTGGGCATGCTAGTGCTTAGCGGATGAGCTGGGGTGTTGATTGCTTTTTTTATTATTATTTTTTTATCCCCCCCCCCATCATTTGCTCAAAGCAAAGTTTGCCATGGTTTATGGGGACATGCTGTAGCTTTTCAATGTAGAATAAATTAATGATATCTCTATTAATGGATTCACTTCTGAAAGTCTTTGTCAGGTTCATTTTAATTATCATCACCGCCATCTTCTACATGATGCATTTTGTTTTGTTTTTTTTCCCCCTGTGTTTAGGAAGACACTTGAGGTAATTGGTTGTCCAATTATAGATATTTCCTCTTAAATTGGAATGAGCATTGTGGTGTTAAATAGCATTTTTGGCTGCAGTTTAGCGGAAGGCTCTTCAGAGAGCGAGATAGAAGAAAACATTAATTAGCCTGAGAGGTGTTTTCAAATGGAAAGAGGAAGGAGATGGAGAATGAAGGAGGTGTGTGTGTGTGTGTGTGTGTGTGTGTGTGTGTGTATATAAGGATCATGCAAGGGGGCTTTGCTTGGGTCCTATTTTTGAAATAAAGACCCTCGAATTCAGGCAAGCCAGTTTGACTGCAATTAATCCATCACTGTCAAGTGGCTGAAGTTATGCTCTGTAGTCGCAGCGCAGGGAAAACACGTGTCCTAGCCAGCAGGAGTCCAGGCAAAACTCCGGGTAGAGTTCAGCCAAGCAGAAAAGTATTCTGTAGCAAACATATAGTACTGCCAAGAACGGCGGCTGAGAACCAAATTGACTGACTCTAGTGCAGGCCGTGGTGCTTAAATGGATGGCGTTTCCATATATAATTTAAACAAATAACGGGTTTCACTTCGAAGGAATTGAACCCGGATGCCACACCTGGAACTTATTCCCTTTGTTAAAATATTTTGAGCAGCATTAAATGTCCTTAACACTCATCAAAACCAGAAAAAGGGATTTCCCAAGAGATTGTGCACATTGCACCTCTGGTGTCCTGGCTCCTCGTCGTATAGCAACGAAACACCTGGAAGCATTCAGACTCCCTCACCATCTCTACGACCCCATACTGCTTTATGTTCAGTTGTAAAATTAACTGGCCTGCAATCGCGGCAATGAATAAGCCACCATAACCTATGCCGTGTTATAAGCTAACGAACTGTGTGTCCTTGCGGTTTGGTAAGGTAAGTGAATCCACATGGGTCAGTGCAGTTGCTGTACAGATTACAGTTCAGCTTCAGGTTTGTGAGAACAGAATTCAGAGGGATGCCGTGAGCGTGATGATATCTGATGAAACTGCCCTACGCTCCTGCCCCATCACTGATGGCATTGCAGTAATGGTGCATAGGAGCGTTGTAAGTGATTGAGCTCGGCCATCAGAAGTTAATTAGGACAGGTGTAAAGAAGCAGGGGGAAAAGCTGTTTTCTGGTGTGTTAATGATTCTGAACAGGCTAGCACAGCGGCTCGGGCGACCCTAGGGCCCCTTCACCCTTACTGGGATATGGGAACATGACTTCCCCCTGGCCAACATGGGGCTATTCTTAGCCTAATCAACCTTTCAGAGATACTCTTAGAATCTCAGCTGGCTGAATAAATTACATTTAATGGCTCGTGTGACCATATATACACACACGCCATGTGAGCATTACGTATCGCCTTGAGTAATGGCCTTTAGAAGAAACGTCAGAGTCATGCTAACGAGGCAGCAGCCGCAACCCTTACGTTAATGGCAGACAGATTATTCATGAAGCGTGTGATACCTGTTTTTAACATTTAATGTTAATCGTGCCTCACCAGTGAATTTTCCTGCTCGCTTTTGTGAGCTGACTAATCAAAAAGATTTGGGGAGGATATCTTCTCGTAGTCTGTGCTATATTTTTTATTGTTACTGTAATATTATAGTTATGCTGCTTTGTCTGGGATTATGAGGCCTCTCTGTTTCCAACCTGAGCAGAGAGATAGAGAAGAAAGACATGTTTGGTTGGTGAAACCTTTGAAACCTGTGGGGGGTTTTTGTGTTATTTTTCTTTCTGCCTTTTTCCCCATGAGTGACAGGAAGCTCTGTATTAGATATGTGATAGGAATCATAAGGTATTCCTGCCTTTTGAGAGATGCTTGTCAAAAGCCTGCCTGGCTTCAGATGAAGAGAATTACAAAAAAAAAAAAAAGTGAGCGAGAACAATTACCAGCTTTTCTTTCACTAATGCTCTTCGCGTAGCCGTGACACAATGCACGAGCTCATGGTGCGGAATGCTAGTCGGGCTCAGTGGAATGATCATTCCCAGATTCTGAGCAAAGCAGATGCCTTTTGCGTTTCCTCAAACCGCAGCAGCTGCCTCGACTTCATTTGCTGCATCCTATTGTGTTTAGCCTGCATGCCGCTCCCATGATCTGGAGGAAAAGGCCTGCATGTAAGCTTCAAAAGTGCCTCGTTTGGACAGTTTTTAGAGTATCTTGATTAATTCTGCTTTTCTGCCAGCATATGGGGAGCAATAATGTTTGGATGCAAGCTGGATTTTCTTTTGGTTTTTAATTTTCTTGCAATTCAAAATCTAAAGGTTGCTGCTCTTCAGAATACTTCATTATGAAAGAAAGGTCCTTTGGAAAAATGAATGAAGGCCTTTGCTTGGGCACATGCATAAATATGATTTAACTATAAATTTGATTCAGAAGTCAACTATGTTCGGTGAAACTGGCTGGTTTTTTTTAAAGGCTGAGCAACATGTTGACCACTCTGGCAGTTTATTGACCTGTTGTGACACATGGATTTTTATCAGTATAAGAATCGTTTACATTAAAATGCACCCAACATGCATTTGAAATCGATTCTTTGAATCTTATGGAAACCACTTTAAGAGGTCTGAGAAGGATGTTTTTGCCAGATGTTATTCATTTGTCTTGCATCTGACAACCATATCTCCTTCCAGTTATGTTACCTCGTTTTTTTTTTTTGTCTTTTTTTTATACATGATCCCTGACTGTCTATGTCGTTGTTAAAAATGTCACAATGGTAGGTTTTGATTTTGCCATCTAAAAAGTTGCATATCGCATGTTTAAAAAAAAAACAGTCAGATTTCAGTCTAGATAACTGGAGACACATTTGGCTACAAGTCAGGGGGAAAAAATCTTATCAGGACACAATTTAGGTACAAGCTATGTTAAATGATCAGATGTAATTGGTGACTGTTAGTTTTCTTCAGGTGCATTATGAGCAATATTGATTAGTATTGATTCCACCCTGGCTAGTAGCCTACTGTTCAGAGTGATGCATCTCCTTTGGTTGGTATTGGCAGTGCTGCACTGGGTAAAGAATCAATAATCCATACCGCTTTTAGTTTTTCTTTTTTTTTTTATTTGCTTTGCTCTCTAACCTTGTTGTGATAGAAGACTGAGCTAATCTTTCCAGCACAATCACAGCTATATTTTCTAGGAACCAGACTGATAGAAGGCAATCCCAGAATCCACATCTCGCCTAAGGTCCGAGGTCACCTTCCTTCACACCCTCTGAACCATCTTTGTTTGCACCGATTTCATCTAACTGTACATGAGAAAATTCTGTGGACAAGCTGTTACCGTTTTTCCAGCTCTGTGTTCTCTTTTTAATGCAGGAAGGGTCGTTGAGCTCTGGGTCTGGTTTTGGTTTGCTTGGTTAAAGGATCAAGAGCAGATTAGTCCGCATCTAAAGCTGCTAAAGCTTTTGAAAGAATGATAACAGTAACGATTCCAACGTGGATTAGTCCACTTCCCCAGCATGCTGCTTTCTACTTCGAAACCTCCAAATCACCTGCAGTGATGCTATGTTTTTAGCTGACATCTACACTACAATTATGCTGAAGGGATGTTCGAGTCGGCAGAGGAGCTAATAGATTTCGAATTGTTTTCACCGGGTGATTGGGAGTTTATTTTGCTAGGCCGATCTCTGCTTTGCTTCACGTCTTTCAATCCGGAGATCCGCCACGAGCTCATCAGCCACCAAGCATGCTCCATTTAGCCCACTGAAAATGAGCCGAGACCCTCGGTGCAAAGGAAGGCAAAGTAGTATGGGGGTGAGAAAGAAGACCATGTGGTGTGAAGACGGGAGAGAGAGTGATCGACAGCTATGTTTACACAGAATGCCACCATATGTTTGACGCTGTGGAAATGTACTTTTTAGACTGAAATCCAGGAGTTCTTGGAGAGCCTGAGCTTTTCGTGGCTCAAGCTGAGGAAACGCTGGCTCCCACCAAATAGCCAAAAAAGAGCTTTTGATGGAAAATAACGACGGACGTCCAACAGCATGCGGGTTATGGGCTGTTGTTCATAAGACACGTACACACTGACTTAATGAAATACTGGGGTCTCGCTTCACTAAGTTACTCAAAACAAAAGCCAGCAGCTGTTGGGGGGAAAAAAGTCATTCTGGCTGTCTGGTGAGTTGCGTTGGCTTTAAACAGAAGAAATGATGGCTGGAGCCACAGCTCTGTAGGCCGTGTGGGATTTTCTACATCAACAGCTCTACTGTTTGACCTACCATGCTTCATGGGAGGAATGGCACTTCTATCAACTCTGTCAACAAACAGAACGAATAGGCCTGGCTGCGGTCCTTTGAGTAGAAGCCTTCTGTCATTCATGCCACGTATATTTATATATTTATATATCATTTGCATGTTAATTATATTTGTGTGCATAATGAAGATCCATTATGCTGTACATATCAATGAGATGTAGTCAAACGGACCAGTAGCTCTGCCCAATTCCTGCTCTTCCTTGAGCTGCATACGCTGTCGAACCTTTTGTCTTTGTGTGTATTCCTTCTTCATTTTGCAAATGTGCCTATGTTTGTGTGAGTTATTGTGTAAGCTCTAAACATTTATCTTATCCCAGGCACACAGGTGGCTCAGGCAAAGTGTGTTTGGCAACTGCTCCATTTACGCCTACCTGTACCCACACCTCCCACACACACACACACACACACACACACACACACACACACTCCAATTGTAGATCCATCCAACTGAGTAGTCCTGCTTGCTCATTGTGTCTCCCTGCTCTGGCATCTCTGCAGAGCAGGATTAATGCTCTGTCTCTGCTGGAAGTTGTTGTAAACTGGATCATTGTGTATCAGAAGGGCTTTTGGTGGGTCTGGCATACAGATCATGCAGTATGTTAGTAGTATGAGAAGGTTATTAAGCAGAGAGGAGGTGGGAGGAACAGGGAGGGAGGCCGCAGCGTAGATCTGCACGGGTTTGATTTTGTCTGCGTAGTTTTCCTTCTATTCTCCTTAGCTTCTAAATCTCCGTATCCCTTTCTCTCTTTTCTTCGGCCACCCACCAAAGATAATGGGCTTCAGGTTTGTGCCATACATCAATGCCTGTAGTCTCACTTTCTGTATTTCTCCCTGCCTCTCTGCAGCTGCTTCTGTCTCTGAAGTGCTTATGGACTTTGCAGCCTTATGATATGAGACAGGCCTGTTTACAGATTAAGATAAAAGGCACTAAAGAACCTCAGGAGCTTGAAGAAGAGTAAGCATAGTGATAAGTGGAATTTCCATATTCTCATTTGTCTCCAGTCAGGGGAGTAGTTGGTTTAAAAGATGTCGCTGTTTTTTTTTTTGTTATGTCCCTAATTTAAAGATGGAAGAGCACTTTTATTGCTATTTTGGGTTGAGTGTCCTCTCTCTTATCCTAAGGTAACTCCACAAGAGATGTCGGGCCCAATCTTGGCCTGAAGAAATCCAGCTCTCTGGAGAGTCTCCAGACAGCCGTGGCAGAGGTGACGCTCAACGGGGACGTCCCCTTCCACAGGCCTCGTCCCAGGATCATCCGTGGACGCGGTTGCAACGAGAGCTTCCGAGCGGCTATCGACAAATCCTACGACAGACCTAGTATTAACGTGGTGGGTGATGAAGAGGAGGACGAAGGCATGGAGACGTGTAAGTGTCGGGACCGCAAGTGCCTGCCTCTCTTTGCGTGTTTTAGTTTCTTAAACAGCAGGTTCTGTTGTGTTGGTTTTACTATGGAAAAAAGTGACACCATGATATGAGAGAGTCAATAATTTAGCACTTTTGATGTCAGATGGTCCTGTAGCCACCACAAGACATCATTACAGTGGTGTGAGGAATTTCTCCGTTTCTATCTAGGTCAGGCTTCCCCCTAACAGAGTCCGCAGCCAATCAGCGTCTGCTTTACTCCCTTATTACTATTCATATCAGCAGTGTCCGAGTAAGCACCGAGACGTCCCTGCTGTCTCCCCCCTCCCCCCCACTGGGGACTCCTCATTCTCATCTTCCTCTTAATGCTTTTAGACTTGAAGCTATTGGAAAACCTTTGTTCTGTTTACTGGCAGAACCAGTTTGTCCTTCATTTCTCCTTGCGGTCCTTAGTGAATAGAGCAGCAACCTCTTTTTTATTTTTTTATTCCATTCCAGCTATTATGGATGTCCTTGTTGAACATTTATCTTTATGTGCAGCTATAAAATTTCTCTGTACTGAAAATCCTGTGTTCTGGTGCGCTTGTGGAAAACGGCACTGCTGGTTGTGAAACAACCGTTGGTGACTGTTTGCCCTCATTTTCACCGAAGTCTGTCCGATATGGTGTTTCATTACTCACAGTCATGTTTTGGCGGGAAGAGAGAGCTGTCAAACAAGCCGGACCAGGTAATAACAGCACCTTGCTGCAGGAGCCTCCTTGTTCTCTATTAAACGCTTCTATTCAACAGGGTTAGAGACATTTGCTTAAAAAACAAAAAAAATAAATAAAAGGAAACATTTTCCTGAGCTGCATTGTTTTGCTGTGTTGTTTCTGCTTGCCACTAAATACGGTCTTATCTTTCCCTGGGAGAAAATGAGGGGCAATAGATTCTGCCACAAAGGTATATTGCATTTCTCCCTTCCTGATATTCAAATAAGTCAAATGCGTTTTTCAATTTAGATAAAAGCAGCCTGCCTGTGTCTGTCCCTGAGGTTAATAGTCAGAGTTGACTGATAAGGGCGAGCATTCTTTCTTCACTCTGACTTTTATTTACATAAAATCCCCCACGTCATCTGGGGAAAAAATGTGTCAGCAGCAGATATCCTGCCAAGAAAAAGAAGAAGAAGAGGAAGATTTGAGCTGGGGATTTTCTCTCTTCTGCACTCCTGAAAGAGCAAACTTCAGCGCTACCTTTCAAGCAGTATGACAAGTTCATGAATCCGTCTGTGACTTGGGAGGGAAGAAATGAACACCTAGCAGGATCAAAGTGAGGAGGCTAATGATGGGGCGTCAAGACGTTTATTTCTCTCTTGTACAGCAGAAAAGTTTTAATTACTCTAACTTTGGGTCTTTTTCTAAATGTTGCAGTCGAATGACAAGCTCAGAATGGCTGCTTAACTTGCTGCGATGGCTGTTTTGATGGGGACGCTATTGATGGGGACGCTATTGATGTGTTGAGGCTGCGTTGACTTCAGTGTTGCGTCTCTTTGTTAGGCTAATGAGCAGTGTTTGGGAAAGGAAGGGTCCAATTTATACCTCTCATCAATTTCTCTCCGTTTCCTCTCTCTTCCTTTCTGCTTTGGTTCCATCTTCGTCAAGACCAGATTGAGTTTTCGTGGGTGTGTGATAATGACAGTCTCAGTGCTTGCCTACACACACACACACACACACACACACACACACACACACACACTCATCTGGCCCCCCAGGAGGCCTGAGCGATTACCATCTCTTGTGTGTTATCTGAGACGGCATCATTAGGAGCTGCAGAAATTAGCATGCTCCTCTAATCTCACAGCCCGGTTTTAATTGCCAGATGCAGCTCATCCGTGTAGCTACACCGCCTTTGCACTTAGCGGCGCGATAAGCTTACGCACGCACACAGGAAATGAAAGAAACGAGTGATAAAAGTGGTATCAGCTCAAATATAGTTAGTTTTATCATCTTCCAAACTGTTAAAGGGATTTGGAGGGAAAAAATAAAATAAAAGTAGAGCATAACTGAAAAGATTTCTGCTTTGCTATTCCTGTCATATAGCATTACACGGCCAGTTTTCACTTCAGCCCCCTGGGAAGAGTGAAGAAAATACCGAAAACTTCAAAGAAAGAAAGCAGAAAACAACACTGAACAGAGCGACCTCGTGTCTGGTGCGGTCTCAACTAGCTAGGAACAAAATCCAACATGGCCGCCTCATCGTTTTCTCACAGTGGCTTTTCTTTCTGCTCCGTCTTTAAATATTAATACACTGTAATCACGCATGTCTAACATCAGGTGCATTGTGATATTATAACGTCTCTAGCACTGCTAAGCATTATGCTAAAGCACTTAGCATAATTAGCAGCTGCATTTTTCTCCCCCTTCCTTTGCTCATTCAGAGTTGATTTAAACTTACAATTACTGACAGATTAATTACATTAGATGCAGCGGGGCATCCAGCATAGAAATTGCAGCTATAATAAGACTGACAGTGAAATGAAAATTAGCTCATTTACTTCGTTCCAATTGTGATTAAAGCGGTATTTTCTATGCGCCATTGTTGGTTTGCAGAGAACGAATAATAATGGAAGTTGTATAATAAACATATGCTACGTAGAATAAGAAGAAATTTAGCACATAGGAAATATCAGGAAGTATTGCCTTTGTCATTTTAGTGACTTTATGAAGACTGGCACTGGATCGACATGTTTAGATCCATGGAAAGCACTAAAGCATTAATGTATAAGACATAAGCTTTTGATTAAAAGCGGTCTCCATTGTGCTAAAAAAAGAAAGAATATTAGTGAAGCTGTTACTCCTTACCTCTGATGTCTTCAAAGAAGTCGTCTTTGGGGACTCCAATATATTACCACTTTTTAATTGTGTTCAAAGGGCTTAAAATCTGGCAAATGGGTTATTACTGGAGTAGAACTGCCCTCGAAAGTAACCCATGGCTCTGCTTCAGCTATACAGAGACAAATAAACTGTACAGGAATGTACAGAATGACATGGTGGCTTTGCTATGCCGTGTGAGGCATCTTGTTGGCGTGCTTTTGCTTGCATCACTTATCACTGACCTGTGAGTAAGGTGAGCTTAGTATAGAGTGAAATTCAAAGCTCAGCTTGTTATAATCTCTTAATGAGTGTGAAAGGAGTACAGCTCTGCTTAAACACTCCAGAGAGCCAGTCACCTTCTTACCCTCTGACCTGCCCACTATAGCTGAAGTGTCAGTGAATAAAGAAGAAAGAGATACTGTCGCTTTTGAGAGATGTCCAAGTTGCTTGTGTAAAGGCTGGGTAATACAGTGGAACCTTGGATTGCGAGAATAATTCATTCCGGAGACGTGTTTGTAATTCAAAGCACTCGTATATCAAAGCGAATTTCCCCATGAGAAATAATGGAGACTCATAATTCGTTTCACAACCCACAAATATTGATATAAAAATGATTAATAGAAAATGTAAAATAAAAATCCATAAAACAAAATAACCTGCACTTTACCTTTAAAAAGACTCGTGGCCGGTGTGAGGGAGACAAGAGAGGAGGAGAGAGGAGGAGGATTATTGTGAAGGATGACTTTCACTACAACTCACAGAATCACTGCAGTCTGTCGGCTCACTGGGATCTTTTTCTTTTCGTGCGACTTCAACAAGAAAACTATCCAACAATAGCTGCTGTCATGAAACAAGCCGGGAGAGTGAATGTAATTCAGATAAAATGTCTTTAATAACGGTTTTAAGGTACAGATAGAGGACAGGGCAGGATCTAAATCCAAAAACAGGTAAAGAGTCAGAGATCGGGCAAACACAACATCAAAGGTGAGGCAAAGGCGAAATCCAGAAAACGGGCAGAGGTCAAAACATGGGTGAAAATACCATAAAAGGCACAATAGAAAAAGCCGTAAATCCAGGTGAGAAACAAGGTCATACACGGGAGAAACAATCAGGAAGTAACAAGGTGGTTAACAAGCTGGTGTCAACAAGTGGAAAAGTATTGCTTCGCAATACTTTGCCACTTGCAGAAGCACAACGCAGTCCTTAAATAGGATAAGCCCTTGTATACAGAAATTGAGCACACCTGTGTTCAGTCAGTACTCCAGCAAATCAGAGTGAAGGCGGTCGGCCATGCTGTCGACTTCCATTTCCTATTAGGAGACTGAGTCCATTTCTATATTGGAACCATTCTTGATTGTAGTCCTCATCGTTGAGCTCCATGTGGGGTTTCCTGTGGGGCGGAGTCCATGGGCGTGTCCAGAGTTGCTGACGGAAGGCTGGGGATGTCTGTTTCCGAAAGCGGCAGCATGAGATTTTTGGATGCAGTTGTGACATCTGCTTTTGCCTTCTTTTGAGGATTTGGCAGAAATGCGACATTGCATTGTCATTAAACAGATTCACTGCTCGCACTGCTACAGCCTTATTCGGGTGGTGCTTTTCT
>JAQMCW010000032.1:23119723-23139665 GCA_030068335.1 Chrysichthys cranchii | reverse complement strand
GGGGTTTGGAATGAATTATTAGTAATTCCATTCATTTTAATGGGGAAATTCGATTTGTCTTACGACACTTTTGACATGTCGTATGTCAAGGTTTCACTGTAATACTACTAATTATTATTTGCATGCTTACATAATTAATTTAATTAATGATGATAATACTGTTATTATTATTTGTTTAATGAATAATGTATCATTCATTATTATATTAGGAGCTAATCCAATCCCAGCTTTATTGATGGCTGTTTTCATTGTATTAGCCACTGGGATCAAATTATAAGAGAATGTCTGTCATTCTCAAGGCACTTGCACACACGGATTAATATCTCACTGTATTTTTGAGTATGTGTTGTTGTTGTTAACAAATGTATATAAATCCAGTATCTACAAATGTGACACTATATATATATATATATATATATATATATATATATGGTATTGGCTGATTTTAGGCTGAATCTGAGTTTGAAATTTATGTAGATATTTTGCCCTGTATTTGTAAAACAGATTGATTTAAAGACCAGTGCCATGATCACACCTGTGACCTAAGAGCTGAGGCTTGTATATGGTCACATCAGTTACTATCAGTTATAGCAGTTGATATCTTCTATCAGCATGGTATAAAAATATACAAATATGAAGACAGAAGATGAAGATTTCTGCATTCCTAATTTAAATGTGGACGATGGTCTTGCCATATACCTTAGAATTGTTTTGCGCACAGTCATCGATTTATCATCAGATCAGACTTATGAAGTCTTCTGCGCTCCACCTCAGGCCTCAGCATCTTAGCACGCTCATTGGAGCCACATAAAGCCATCTCCTTCCCAGACAGTCAGGCGAAAGCCTCCATTTCCAGAGGTAATTAGGTATTGTTCATCTTCTGTATGACAGACTGCCCACCCTGCTACCCTTCACATTTTCACTGTGCACGCATGTGTGCTATTCTTTGCAAAACTCCTGGAGCAGTGCATGATGGGTCAGAGTTGATGAGTGAAGGGATGCAAGAGGAGAGAGAGCGAGAGAATGAGGGAATAGGGGACGTAAATGAGTGCAGTGAAGTGAACTAGGGCATGGGGAGGAGGCCACAGAGAAGAAGGGATTTGTTCATATCACACTTGTGGTCACAGCAGCGTTGCCTCGTGGGGAAGACATCCCTCTAGATCGAGCATTTGTGTTCATTGTTAATAGCGTGTAATTAGTATTGCTGAAACAACAAGCCTCCCTACTAGCTCCACCTTTATATGACCTCTAAATAAGCAACCAGTCTGATAGCCATCACATCACACCTCGAGTTAGAGTGACAGCAAGACCAACCGCCTGAGGAGATGCAGGCAGGAGCAGGGTGAGGGAGAGTACAAGAGCATCTTGGGCATCTCGGTTATTTTCAGAGCAGCAACTAATAGCCCCTGGAGCCTTCTGTGCTCCGGATTTAACCTACATATCCGGAAACACCGTCTGCTGTGAGCGCTCCTTCATGTACATATGAGTGGAAAGCTTCCGTACACTCATGTTCGCATGGTGCTCTTGTCATTAGCACGCACACGTCCATTTGAATTAGCCAAGCTTTGCACACATGAGCACGGTTTAATCAGGAACAACCTATCATCAGAGACCGTACCATATTAGTATTCTGCTTTCATTTGCTGGATGGATGCGATGTGTTGAAATGAACTTTCTCTTTCAGTGCATATCAGTATTCTGTTCTTTTTGTCTCTCTCCGAATGAATCGGCAAATACAATAACAAAACGAACAAAAAGAAACGAAAATATCAAAAGAGCAGCAGAGGAATATTGCCTTGTCCTTTACGTGGTGCCACGGTCTGAACGGAGGTGAGGCACAATATTAGAAAACAGTCTGCTTTTGAAATGTCAGCTTCTCTGTACATACATATTACATATGACTCCTCAGTGCAAAGAATGTGTAAGATAATCCGGGGAAATGAAGAAAATAATCAATAAGAGAGAAAGATGCTTAAGGCAGGCCTATGTAAATATTTGATCTCTTTTTACGGGAGTCTCATCCCCAGGGGGTCAATGCTGAGAGGTTTATGCACTTTTCTCAGAAGTCTTACAGATGAGGCCAATATGTCCAGCTTCATCTATCTTTAGCATCCACCAGACACAGCAGGGACCTCAGTAGTGAAACACTAAAACCTGTTACAGATGATTGCATGCAAATATAGGGCACAAACACAAACCAGGGAGTACAAGTGTGACCAAGAGAGTGATTCCTGACACACTTCTACTGCCCTCCGGTTCTGCTTGGTTTATCCTGATGCTCTCCTTCTGCCTGGAGCTTCTTCATTCACATACTCTTTGTGGATGGTTCTCTACATATAGGTACCTTAAAAAGCTGCACTTTGAAAAGATGGTAAACAGATGGTAAACATGTCTCACTCTTGCTTCAGTGGATAATTTCACCAGGATGCTGTAGATATGCACCTCAAAACTGCTGCTGTATTCAAAAACATTTTCCTGCACTCATCCCACACTGAACATCAGCTCAGCACACTTATTACGACTTCTACATCTCTATACTGCAATAAATCGTCCTGTGATACGGTGTCACAAAGAAGAAGACGGGTTCCCCTTTGAGTCTTTCTGAATGTTTTCTCAGCGAGTTTCCTTGTGAATCTACATCTAGAAGCGGGTGATTAAAGTGGACTGGTATTTTATGCGTTGTGGTAGCGAGATAAACTCAGCAGAGGTATTGAGGTTGAAATTGAAGTCCCTATTCAGAGCTTGAAGCATGAAGGGAGCCCTTTTTTTTTTTTTTTTTTTGCATGTTGCCTCTCCAGATCATTTCCATTGACTCGCTCAGTGTGAGTGCATGTGGGGATATGGGGACGACTGGTTGTCCATCACTTTTTCTGGGATTGCTGCTTTTCGAATGAGTATCTCCCCATGCACAGCTGTAGCCCCCGAGGGCAGGGCAGAGGTTGTAGAAGTGTACGGCACTAATTGAATCTGAAACCCTGTAAATGAAACAGGATCCACCAGCATCTTTCACTGAGCAAGGACGCTAAAAATGACCAAATCCTGCAGGGATCTTGTTAAAGAGAATGATTTAATGTTGCGGCGTTTTCCACGAATCTCAGTTCTCACTAGGAAGCATGCATTGTTGTTTGGTTGTAAGGCATGCAAGCTAAGACGAGACACACACACATAAGCGTGTGCACACGCGCACAAAAAAAAATCCCCATTTCTGGTTTGCGAAAGAATCCGAAACACCAATTATTCCTCTGATCAGCAAACCATCCTGCCTTTCTCAGTTTTTTTCCCCTATAACTCTATTACAAAGTGACACAGTTTTGAGGAGCAGAAAAGGCCCAGAGCCATTCCTTTATCTCCCAGGGGAAGAGCCGAGCGTTAACGAGACAACACAAAGGGCCGTGAAAACAGCATGGCCCCCGTCTGCTCAGACAAATAGCATTTCAGATGCTGAGACTGTGGAAAATAAAAATGGTGAAGTGGGTGTGTTTGGTACTGTTTAACTGGCATGAGTATAAAACAAGCCGAGACAGGTGAACACTGGCAGGGGGACGTGGTTTGAATAAAAGGATACAAGATGGAGAAATTGCAGGGCTGGTGAATGGGTGAAAACATTGTTGATGCAATATATAAATGGCCAGTGGAGTGAAAGTCATTACACACTCCACCAGGAATGCACAGGGACCAGGAATATATATATATATGGTGCTGTGCATGAGAAAAACCCATTCCCGCACACACACACTTGTGGTTCCACATCTCAGTCGTACAAATGAGCAGCTATAAGGACAATTGGCATTGGATTGCTTTCGCATTGCGAGTAAAATAAACGAAGTGCGTTACTATAGGTACACACACCGAAGCCTGCATAACCTAAACGTATTTTGTGCGTGTGATGACCAAGATTTGACTCTGTCTTTCCTCTCCTCTACTTAAAATGTTAAGGGAGAGTTTTCCTTCCTTTATCCTCCAGACAAATTTAATTGGGTGTATTTTGCTATTGTCTGTACTGTCAGAGAGAACGATGAAGGATGAGATGTGCCCCTAGGTCAGGTCTCAACACTGTCCTGATCTAGGACATGCCGTCTAGATGACTCAGTGCTTTTGTTTGAATAAATGGATATAACGAACACTAAAAAAAAAAAATCAGTCAGAAGATTGCGCTTTTAAGGGTCTGTGGCTTTCCTGAATGTGCCTGCCCCAATGTTGTGGCTTGGAGCGTTTATTGGCACACTCATTAATCATGAGCAGACTAGCTTTGTGAAGGGCAGATTTGCCTCAGACAGTGTACCCACTGCAAGATTTGATTCACAGATACTAAACCCCCCAATTGAGCTGTGTGTTATTTTTGATTGACTCCGGAAGGGTTATAATTCACATTATAAAGCTCTCCATTCTGTAAAATTCCCATCACTGCCACCTGGCATTAAAACAATCTTGGGAAATGTAGAACTCTTAAAAGTTGCACTTCTTAAACAGATCTATGTAGAAATATACAAGAGTGTTTCCCTATATGCCCTACTTTATTGCTCCCTATTGACTCATCATCTGCTGCTTAATCCTGTTCAGGGTTGCAGGGGGGAAGCTGGAGCCAATCCCAGCTGACTTTGGGCAAGAGGTGGGGTACACCCTGAGCAGGTCGCCAGTCCACCGCAGGGCCAACACACAGAGACAGGCAACCATTCACACCTACGGGCAATTTAGAGTAGCCAATTAACCTAATCCCCTCTGTGCATGTCTTTGGACTGTGGGAGGAAACCGGAGTACCCGGAGGAAACCCATGCAGACACGGGGAGAACATGCAAACTCCACACAGAAAGGTGCCCAGATTGACCCAGGGGATCGAACCAGGACCTTCTTTCAGTTTGGCAACAGTGCTAACCACCACACCACCTTGCTGCCCTTTGCTCCCTATTATTAGAGTAAATTGCTGCAAGTGTTTTAGATTTTCTAATTGTTTATTAAATACAGCCTGTGCATAATGTAGCATTAGTACTGGTAGCTCAGTACTAGAATGTTTCCATAACAGCTGGCAAACATGGTCTAACGATTTGACCAGCTCAGCCTCCGGTTTAGCTGCTGAGAGTTGCGCAGACCAAGTTGTGAGACTTTTCAGCAAAGAGGAAGGTAACCGTAGAATCTTTATTATGCAGCTAAGCACTCTTACATATCTAACAAATCTTTAAAGAACCCTCAAAGAACCATTTGTAAGAGTGTGGTCTCTCATAACAAGACAGTATAACTACATTTTTAATGCATGACCGGTACTGGGTATTAAGACAAAAACTATTACCATCGATGCAAGTTTTTATCACACATCTGGTTAATGCATTCACTTTTACAAAACAACATTCATGTTTTTAAGGGTTTGTTGCATAATTTAGGTAGCGTCCCGAAAAAGTCCTTCTTAGAACCATTTCTGAGAGGGAAACACTGTTGTGGAGTTCTGCACAGAAACTTTGAGATCCCCCAGAGGAATGTAGGTCTGTTATAGCATTTATTTCTATAATTGGAAAATAAAGACCACTTGATCATATGTTCAGTCTGCCATAAAATTCTGTAGAGAACAGTTGGCTCAGGCTGTATGACTTTCATTAGACTGAGATTATTCATTGACAATGATTCATTATCTAGCTATAAGGTGAGTTTAATTAATTAGCCAGAGCTGTAAATGATGGAACTGCTGTAATTATACCCTTTACTGCAGAAAGTATAAAAATCAGAGCGATCCTAAAAAAGGAAAATCTGCTTTTGTTCACTTTGGTCCCATGATGCTATGGTGGCTGGTGCATAAACTCAGAGCGTGATGTTTCTAGCAGATTTAGCTTGGGACAGTGTGTGCAACAACATCTTTCACCTTTCTGAACCCACCTGCAGGAGCTTATTTAATTCATAATACGTCGGATCTGTGTTTAACCTCCGAGTTTTATTTTTTTTACAGTAATACAAAGAGCCCTGGAACAGTTAGTGTGACTGTATTCAAGTTCAGAGAATGGCCTTTTATGAAAAGCTCATTTACATTTACATTAACATTAACATTTGCATGTATTTATTCGGTCTTTTATCCATTCCAGCTTACAAGTGAGGTTGTTAAAGTATCAGACAGGAATACAAATCACTTATTGCTAAAGTGCTGTTTGAAATTTGCACACACGTTCATTTATTATATAGACTGTTTTGTATAGAGCACTGTTCAGGGCCGCAATGAGGGAAACTCTAGACTGAATATGGGTCTTTACTTCACAGACAGATCGTCAGCAATATTAGGTAAGGTTGTGAGACCTTATCACAACACGTTTCGAAGTAAGAGAACATAGTGATGATTTTAAATATGAAAATAGTCTGTTAAATGTGATTTTCTGTATTAACCCTGGAGCACCCTTGGGGTCATATTTGACCTTAACTTTTATTTCACCCTTATATTCAACCCACTCATTGGTTGGTGGACATTAGTGGACATCCCAGGAGGTCTCGAGGTCTCATAAAGAAGAAAAAAAAACACCTGTTTTTTTGGGTTCACTGAGTTTGTATCATCATTTTAACCAATGGAGAAATTTTTCCTCTTATGATCAGGTGGTCTGAGTTTTCCAAGATTAAAAACACAGCGAACATTTAAATAAAAGGCCTACAATATATGAGGCCTACAAGTGTAAAACTCATACATGTTATAAGAAATATGATAAGTTATACATGAAATCAGAGTGGATTTTAAAAAACAAAATGGCTGACATCCAAAATGCATCTCTGACTAAGCAGTCCAATAGGTCATAATTGGTCCAGGTGCCCTGGTGAGAAGGATGGCTTGATCAGCGTTACCCTGGCCAATCACAAGCCTTTATTATTTCATGTGTATGGAGTTTCATGATGCTTCATGAGCAGCAGGTCTTAAAAGTTGTCATTAACCTTCACTCTCATGTGTTAGCCTTCACTTTCCCAGACTGGTGGCTCTGATCGAGGAGAACAGTACGGCGGGTCAACATGGAAACAGTCTCTCTCATCAGATATTGCTATGATGTTTGGTGCTATGCTTTTCCTCCATCTATGACTTCATGAATCATTAATAGGAAAGCTCGATAATTGGCGTTGACACTATAGAACTGAGTGGATTGGCGTTCTCATGATAGTACTGAGCGCACATCACACTCTGCCGGATTTTTTATTTTTTACAGATTGGAGCTTAACAAACGGCGCTCATAGCTCGCTCATGAGATCAAACCGTACCATTATATATTCATGATGTAAGGTGGCATATCTAGGTTACCAGCAGTGATCCATTATTCCCGTGGGAGTACTTACTTACTGTTTCCTTTCCTCAATCTTTGTCTCTTTTGGATGACACAGGCACACAATTCACCATCAGTCGCACCGATCCGAGCTCTGAGCACGCTGAGGAGAGGTCGAGCCTTATAAACGTACACGGTAGACAGTAAACCAGCGGAAATTGCAGCTGATGAATAACACTGGGGTGCTTTTATTTACTTTCAGTGTTGTTCACTATCTCTCCACATTTATCTGCGACACTGAGACAGGGACACAAACAGCGTCGTGTCCCTGTGCGCGTTCTGTTTACCTTCCAGCATGCTGCTCTCTATAAATTAGTCAGACGTGAAATGATTAATCTGCTGGCTAATATGTAATAGACTCGATTGCCGATGTGACGATGGCTGAAATTACACCGCTGTGTGTATCCTCAGGTGTGTTTGTGTGTTCCACATCCAAAAAGGACACTTCTGATTTATGAGTGTCTGTGGGTAAATTCAATAATTTCGACATACACCCCCTTCTTACATGAAGACATAGAGCACAGGGAGCATATATGACATTAACGTCAACTCTTGTCATATGTTCCTGTCTCTTGCTGATCTTATTTGTCCAGATGGGCAATATGGCAACAATATCCTATGACCCTACTAGAAGACATTTCTTATATATATGTGTGTGTGTGTGTGTGTGTGTGTGTGTGTGTGTGTCTTTTTTGCACGATATAAACATATATTTAGCTATTTTACAACAAAAGTTGTAAAAAAAAACAAACTACTACTATTTTTATCACGTTTAGTTATGATTCTGCTTGCAGATTGAAACTTGCTAGCAATCTGCGCTACCAGTTTACGCATTGTAATAATTAACCTAATGTGAACTAGCTTGTTGAGGACCCTGGTGACTGGTTTACATAATGCAATAGACTAATGCTAACTAGCAGGTTAGCGACCTATTTTTAGACTGTTTGCTAGCAAACCAGGCTATTAGCCTTATGCAATACTGGCTACTGGTTACGCAATATTAAACTGTGCACGTATTTGTAAATAATGACAGGCTATTCAATTTCTGTTAGGCCTGGACATGTTTGTCCCGCTTCCCTCCTCATGTGTGTTTGGTTTTGGGTGGTATATTTTCCCCACAGATCCCAGTTCAGGTCCATCATTTAAAGACATCTGTCTTTTGTTTGTACAGAACTTTGCATGCACATTTTCCACCTCAAGCAGTGTTGGCATAGACCAAGAAGAGCCTGTAATTTTTGATCCAGACACTTATCCCTGGCTTTATGGAAACACACCCCCACACACCCTTACTGTAGATGAAAGGCAACATATCCAAGCAGTAAATAACCCAACTGTAGTCACTGAGAAAGAGAGAGAGAGTGGGTCAGATTTACACACTTCCATATTTTATTAACTCCTGGGTTTGACTTTGAAGCCAATTTCCATCAAGTAAATCAGGGCAAAGAGGAATGAATAGCTCTCCATCTCACCATGTGTGTAAGATTAAAGCCATGTTAGATGCTGTTGCTAACTAATTCAGTTCAATTCACCACCAAGATTGCGATGTTTGTTTGTTTCTGCCCAGTGAGGCATCTAGGCATCTGTTCAGGTGGCTTGTGGCCCAAGATATGTTATGTCTGACTTGGAACACAAAGCATGTTTATTCTTAATGCGTATGGGCATCAGAAGACTGGGTTATTATTGGGTTCCACTTCTGACAGCCAAGAACAGGAACCTGAGGTTATACAAACCCCAGATTTGGTGTGTCGTGTTGTTGAGTGGATGTTTTGCAGTTCGAGCCATTCTTCTCTCTCGTCAGCAAGGCATGTCCTCCTGCAGACCTGCCTCTCGCTGGATCCACCCCCCCGCACACATACACCATTCTGTGGCTTGTAATTGAGCTCAAATTTTCCCCATTGTGATGTTTAATGTGCACAATAGCTGAATCTCTTGGCCCAGGTTGCATAGTTTAAGCACTCTGTTGCTGCCTCATGATTGGCTGATCGAATAATTAAATGACTAAGCAGGTGTATAGGCGTTCCTATTAAAGTGGCTGGTGAGCGTATACGTGAGTGTCAGGCCGACAGAGAGTAAGCAAGGATATATACAGAAGAGCCTGTTGTGTTGGATTCTTGTTTTGTATTCTGGAGTTTGGAAAATACAGAAGAGGAATGCTAATGACCGGTTCATCTTGTATTCATAGCTTTTGCAGAACAGGAGACTAGGTGCTCCTCGCACATAACTGACTCCATTTTTCCAGTTATTTTCTTGCCGTGTTGACCTTGGGCTCCGAGTTAAGTTCCAAGTGGCTTTGGGCTACTGATGGTGTCTGTAAGAGGGGTGAGGACAGACACAGATGATGCCATGTTCAGCTCTTTTTGATGAGCATGAGATACAGAAAGCTTAAGAGAGGTGTGTGTGTAAGAGAGAGAGAAACATAGTTCTTCTCATATGCACTGTCAATAAGTATATATGCTCTATCTGCTCAGTTGTAAATGAAGCATATATTATGTGAGCATGGAATATGATGAAGTATCTGTAAGTGTGTGTGGTGGCAGCTCATGTAGGCAAAACTATATCATGTATTTGTGTATGTTACAGGGCGCAGACGTGGGTCAGGCTTTGAATCCCATATAAAGCTCCTTCTAGATTCTTGAAGTAATGCCATGAATGTATTCATCACACACACATACACACACACACACACACTCCATCTCAGCTTGGAGGACCCCCACTGTCTCCATCTCTTCCAGCTTTTCATTTGCGATTTCATTTTTTGTGTTATTACCGCTGCAAGACTCGGGTTGGGTGTCGCCCTCCACGGCTAAAAGGACCGAAAAACCATTTCACTTGTGCAAATGTAAAGCATTACCGGGAGACTGAAATGTTCCAGTGCCTCATGTGAGAAGCAGTAAAGTGCAGTGAGATCCTGAAGCCACACGGCAGCACCGGAGCATCACATCATGGATTCGTTCTCCATTCTCTACAACCAGCCGCGTTTCTGTGTAAAGCCAGAATTGACAGCCAAACGCAGGAGTGACGTTGCGAGTGCCGGATAATGAGCTCCACAGGGAGAGAGGCCTAAATGCAGCTAGTGGGTCATAACATCAGCAAACGTGTTGAAGGCCGTCACCAGGGCAACGACGTCGGCATCGTAACTCCAGCGTTGAATGATTTTCTCATTAACGGAGTCTGACTAGCCAAGACTAGGAAATAATACAGAGAGGTGCTTACAACTTGCTCATTCTCTCACTTAGCTGCTCCTCCCAGCTTTCTCTCTCACTCATGAAGTATTACTGTTCCTCCAAGCTGGCTATTTTTTATTTTTTTTTTGCTCCCTTTGCCCTGGAGGAAAGAACCTCTGCTCACTATGGAGGGAGAGAGGGGGAATGAGGAGGGGGTGCAGGACACATCCGACGTTTCTTCTCGTTCTTCTCTCCTCTTCTAACAAGATGTTATTAAAGTTACATGCTGCTGTCTGGGCTCCTGCTCTGCTCTGCTGCATAATATGGAGACCTGAGCACATGGGCTTAAGGCTTCTCACACACATGCGCACACACACAGACAAGAAACACCAGGTTTAATTTTTCCTTTAGCGATTGTGAAGTTACTGTAAAACCTCAATTACAGGTGAGAAGCTAACATTTATGCCACAGCGCTGTTGAATTCTGATTGGTTAGAAGGTGTCGATTAGTGCAATTAATGCTCAGCAGTTCCGACACACCACACCACCCTGGTGTTGATTATTTTTCCATAACAGCACACTCCCAGGTGTTTTATTCCTTACTTATTAAGACAATATTGGGAAATCACAAGTTCCTCCACCATCAGAACGTAACTGACCCTGGATCCTGAATTTCTCCAAGACCTCATCCCGTATAAATACACACCAGTCATCCAACAAGATTGGTTCCTTCCCGAATGAGACATCACCGCATGTCTGCTGGAAGGGTTTCCAGTTTTTGTTGTAACACAGTTTTTCCCTCTACATTTCGCATCAAATCTTCATTCTGTGGTAGGTTGGTTCTCGGCCAGTTCTTGGCCAAGTTTGCTGGTTTCCCTCCTGAGTTAGCAGTTGTAGATTACTCATAACGTATCTTTGTAGGATTGTTAACAAATTAGCTGTTTTTTCCCCCTTCTGCCTTCATGTACACCATAAGCTGGTGGTCACGCTATTTTGTAACACACCGTGTTCACCATAACATGCCAAGTTGGCGGTGCAGCAGATGGTAATGACCTGCTCCATCCTCACATTTCTTCTCTTGTTGCAGGACCTATTTATCTATTATTAATCTTGCTCTCTGCTTCTTCAGCCATCCTGTGATTGTATTGCAGTGTATCCATTATGTTCAGCCTTCTTAAACTGTTGTGTGTCGCAGTCCTGGCCATTTTCTGCAGGAAGGGACTGAGTAAATAAGCATTAGTCATCCGGTCTATCCTCATGTGTGAACACACACACACACACACACACCCCTAGCTTTCAGAGCTCTCACCAAACGCTTATCACGCTGGCATAATGTTCCCTTTGAACACTCCCCCAATTTAAACCATTGTAAATCCTAATTGCTTTAATTGGGCCTTTGCATAACAGAGCAATATCCTGTTGTAGTGTGTCTGGGGTTGGTCTGCTCGGCTGTGGGAGTTGATAACACCACGCACAGATCCGCACTCTCTTCAGACGCCCCGCTAATGTCTGTCTGCCGCAGTCTTCCACTACATTAGTAGCCCATAAATCAATGCAGATAAAATATGGCACATTGAGAGGGCCGCCATAAACCGCTAGGCAGCACGATGATGTATGTTGATGTAAAATATCGAATGTTGAACTTGTTAAATAAAACAGTATGGCAGTTCAATAACAGGTCCTTAAGCAATTTGATGGAGTAGGTCTTTGAGGTCACGCCCATTTGATGTACTGGGTATCAAGTGTTCCCGACATGGAAAAAGGCACATTTAATAAGCACAAGGACTGAGAGCAGTTTCTTTAGCTTTTGGCAGCACATATAAAGCGTAAAGGTTATTTTATACACCGTTAACATGCACACATGCAGTATTGAATGTCTTAAGTGTAAACAGGCCATTGAAATGCAGTGCTTTGTGCGGTGTTATGTTAGCCTTGACGGTGACATGCAGGTGATTGAAGACCTTGCATTTCTAAGCAGAGCATGTATAATAGCGTAGTCCTTTGGGAGTGCTGCCGTTTTGCTGTGCATTAGAGCGTAATTGTCTCCTCCTCAATGGCGGCCATCATTTAAATCATAGGCCGCCGCCGAATGTCATTTGCGTATGTGGATGCATGAATGCCTCCAAATATTTACGACCCAAGTGTGGGTTCGAATTTGTATGTCAGAGAGCAGTTGTGTGCGAGTCCGAGATGACTAAACCTGTCGCCTGTTCCTCAGGCTGTTGTTTTGAAGCCAGTAGATGTTTTGCTATTCATTAACGCTAGCTGTCAGTATGGCTGAGGGGTGTGATGCTCAGTGATGGCCCATTAAACTGTGTTTTTGTGCACTGGAGGCTGACACACACTGTACTTCATGATGAACTGAATTGCAGGGTGTGTGAATGAGATATTAAGGGCTACCTGAGGAGACGTGAGGAGACATGCAGTCCCCTGAGGGCCTCTCCAACACACTCGGTTATTTTTGAATACAGAGTTCTCGCCAGTGCTTGAGAACTGGCTTTCTTTTTTTGACCTTTAAATTTTTTCTCAATCTTTAAAAGCTCTGTCAGACTGTTAAATATTAAAAAGATTTTTTTGAACACTTTTTTAGTCACCCTGAAGGAGAAAAACACTCTAATAGGAAATCTGGATTTAGTACTAACTGACTAAATGCATTATAAATGTTTTTACAAGCCTCTAATGTTCCCGAAGTTAAATGCGTGCCATGTGGCCCTGGTTTACCATGAGAAGAGGAATGTACGTTTGCTAGTGTTTCCAATTAGTCTATTTATCAAATCTTTTGTTTTGATGAGGATGAAAGTATATTCAGGTGCTTGTTTTCAGTGGTCTAATGACATTTTTGATGGAACTGGCAGGTAAAGTGATTTATTATTCACTACATATAAGAAGTAATGGGTGTGGTAGACATTTTGTTGCCATGGTTTGGGTCCACTTGTCCGGCTACTGGGAAGCATCACTGCAAATCAATACAAAGTTCTTCTGACTGATCGCATTTGTTCTGGGACAAAACATTTTACTGCCCCATGCACAGGTCATGAGCGTTCCTCTCAGTTATGCGGTTTCATTCACACACAATAGGGATGTGCATTTTGCACTCAGTAGCTCTTTAAAACAAATTTTGGGACACTTGAAACAGTTGAAGATGTTCCACCTGATTTAACCATCTGGATTTTAGGGTTTAATCTCCTATAATAGCAGCTTTACGTGACCACATGACCTGCATTAGTCTCTCCTCTTCTCTAGTGAGTTCACTAGTAGTTCACCCTCTGCCAGGATTGATCAGTCTCTCATTGTGTCTGTGTCCTCAAAGATCACACACACACACACACACACACACACACACACACACACACACACACACACACACACACACACCCCACTGTACCAGACCAGCGTGTGTGTGTGTGTGTGTGTGTGTGTCCTAGCCTGGCAACTGAGAAAGAAGATAAAGCCAACCTCACCGACTATAGCTTATTCAAGTGAGGAACAAAGGCGATGGCAGTGTTGGCAGCTGATGATATAGTTTGTGCTATGAAGGTTCCTGAATGTGCCCTAATCTACAGTGCTTCAGTACTCATTCCAGATGGTTCATGCAAATTTTTTTACTTGAGTGAAGCCTGGCCAAAAAAGCAGCACAGTCGTTACCATTAGTGGGGTAGGACTCGAGTCTGGGCCCAAGACATTTTCGATTATTTGCATTTGTACTTGGGCACAAGTTAAGCTTAAATGTGGTTTGGTTTAATCTGAGATTTTGTAAAACTCATGTTTGTGTTGTGTCTTTTGACATGCACAAAGTTTGACAAGATATAATTCATTCTTCTAGAGAATACCGTTAGGCCAACTAGATGAAGTAAAGGCTTTGCCTCGCAAAAGGATTTGATGTTTTTTTTTCTTTTGGTCTCTATTTTTATTATCTTTATTTTATTTCTTTTATTTGGACTCCATCTTGACTTGGCCTCGAGCCACATCAGATTCGGTCTTACCTCGATCTCGGGTAATTTCCTAGTCTTGAACTTGACAATGGTAGACGACTTAATAGCCACAGAATTACCACAAACATCCAGACACCGGGCATAACACAAGAAATACATCATACTGCAGTAGTTCTCTTCTAATTACCTTAAAATTTGATAATGAGATTTAATTGCAGCTTTTGGTGATTCTGTCAAGTCATTCCATGAGGATGACGTGCTGTAACTAAAAGCTGTCTTACCCAGTTCAGGTCTCAGTGATGGAACAAATCCACATGACTGTAAAAAAAAAAAAAAGCAAATTGTATGGCATGCATATAGATATGAAGGAAGTTGACCAATAATTGGTGCAAGTTTTCAGCCACTGTTGATAGAAATTACAATGTGTCGCTACCTTCAACTGTCTTAAAGAGCATTTCTATTATTATTAACAATTAAGCTAGTAGGAGGGAGATATTATTACCTAAACTGAAGCCTGGGACTTTTGGATGTTAACTACCATAGTATGTGAGATAAGTGTACGCCTGTTTTGATTGGTGGGTGTGTGTGTGGGTGTGTGTTGTGGAGGAACGCGCGAGCTGTGCAGGTTTTGCGGACATGATGGGAATGATGACTGAGAGTAAGGGGTCACCATGAGCCGTCCAGTGTGGATAAACCTCAGGCTGGTTGTTCATCAGACACACTCTGCTTGGTAATCGCTATTAAAGTCTGAAGCCATGAGGAGATGGAAAAAGCCCCATATGTGCTCAGTGGGGACGGATCCGGTCTCGCTTTGCTTCATCTGTAAATTGATGTCTGGTCCCATAGGAATTCACAGCAAGGGTTAAACTGTTATTTATATATATATAAAAAAAATTATAAATGAACAGTTCTGCTTTCCTTCATTGCCTCAAGTAAAGAAAGAAACTTTCTTCAGTTTGTTTATCTGTTTATCTGAAAGTCTTAATGGCTGTGCCTGGGTGATATAAGAATTTTGAAAGTCGTTCATCTCGCTGACTTATTCGCGATAATAAAAAATGTGCAACATCTGCGTCTGAAGAGAAAGACAGGGTGGGTGGAAGAGTCAGATGGTGTAAGGAGGATGCAGTGAATCAGAGTTAATGAAAAAGTCTCTGGGAAGTATGGCAGGAAGCTGTCACAGGATGTGGTGATAGATTGGGCTGTCGTTATTAGTATTCACATGGTGGACCTCTACAGCCTGACCAGAGCCATTTGTTGATTAATTAATCAGATAATGTACAGCTTCTCTTGGAGGAAAGCTGCAGGTTGGATCTTGGTTTCTTACATAAGCATTTGCTTCAGCTTTATGTTCCTCCTCGGTCCCTAAGGTCTGCTGATCACCTGACCTTGGTGGTTTCCGAAAACTCGTCTGAAGCTCAGAGGAGTTGGAGCTTTTTCAATCATGGCTCCCAAGCTTTGGAACAAGCTGTCTTTTAGATGCTAGGCTGGCTCCATGTCTTCCTGTTTTTAAATCTCGTGTTAAAACATATTTATTTTCTTTATCTTTTACCTCAAAGTGAGTTGTACAGAATTATACAGCACTTTGGCAGAACTCGGTTGTTGTAAATGTGCTATATAAATGAAGTTGGATTGGATAAGCAGAGAGAATAGTCTGTCGTCCTCTCGGGCTGAACGAGACCACCCTTCTTCAGAACCAGAGCCAGGGGGAAGTCATTTAACCACCGGGTTTGCCAGTAATATAAAGTAGACCAGCCACCATATTTTGGGGAAATGGTTTCCTGTTTCATGAATATATTCAAGTCATTTCTCTCTGAAGAAATTCTATCAAGTTTGGCTGGAAAGTTTGCATTCCCCCCATTCCCACAAAGCAATGGGTATGATTATTAAAGGAGGAGGGAAAAACTAGGTTATAGTGGTTAGGAAGCAGCTTGGCTTAAAAAAAAATGCTCTCAGTCATATGACATTACTTCTTTGGACGAAAATAGACATGGATTTCTATTTGTGATTAAATCCGATTTTTATAATTAAAGTGCATTCTTGCCATACACAGTCCCAGCGTGTCGTAGGAAAGCTTCAGGATCGATGAGAATGATTACATTTATCGAGTTTACCAATTCATAGTCCTCCTTTGCAAATCCATACGCATTCTGTTATTGCCTTGTCTGTACATAGATTTCATTATGGCTGTCAATAATCCTTCCAACCTCTAAATGAGATTCACTCAAATACAAAAACATACATTCCAAGGCACACATAATCACAACAACATAGTGCTGTTCCAATACTGGACTCAATCGTGATGACTCTGGCAGTGGCATTAAACCTGAACACATTCATCCTTTCCTGTGCTGAATGTGCTGCTTTTCATCAGTGGCCCAGCTGCCGTTAGTGTGGGAAAAGCCTGGAGGAAATGACATCACCGGGAAGTCGTGAAGGAGCCGTGCATCTCTAGATGACTTTCCTCAATGTTTGCGTGTCTGTATTGCCGAAGGGTCAGTCTTCATAATGGCTTTGGCCTGAAGGCCAACATCAAATAGCGTTCCTGTGAGTGAGCAGCCGGTTTCTACCACATCCTGACCTGAGACCAAGGACTCAGGAAGAAACAGTGATTAAGATGCAAATCAGTCAGGAACAAAGTTATAATGCGTTGCATGGCGTGTTTGCTTTGGGGATTACTGACTATGGCAGACATGCATTAATTATGCCAAAAACATCCACACTCTCATACACAGCAAAAATGTAAACATAAGGAAATAACTGCTGTTTTCATCCCAACCTTTTTTTTAATCCCTGTTTGTTTTATGATACTGACTTACAGTTTGCCAAAAATGGTACAGATCTCCTTTTGTATCATTTTGAAAGACAGGGAGTCCTCGATTTACGGCGGAGTTCCGTTCCTACGGGTCGACGTAAGACGATTTTCGCCGTTAGTCAGATCTCGCATACTGTACAACACTATATAATGTTAAAACAACTTAATACAGCACCTAATACAGCACCCGGGTCTCCAACTAGGTAACGAAAAGAACAAAGTAAAACAATCGCACTGATTGGCTGACGTGGCGAAGGACTCGGTTATGATTGGTCCATAGGTTTGTGCTCTGGGTTTGTATGAACTCTGTCAGGGTTGGTTGAGAGGTCGATCCTGAGCACCGCATTCACTTAAATATCAACGGCGAATGTAAACAAAGCCTCTTTCGAAGACTTTCTTAATGAATTTATGGGAGATGGCGACCGACGTAAGCACGAAACACCGTTGATCGATGATGCCATAAATTGAGGACTCCCTGTAATGTATTAAAACCATTTGATTTCCCCTTATTTCAGTCTTATGAGATATTTTATGGCGATTCGTGATGTATATAAATCGTGTTCTTTTCAAGTCCAGGCTGTAACCCTACAATATGTGGAGAAGTGGGTGAATATTTTTGCAAGAGACCTGAATCATGTAATTTTTTAATTTTTGGAAAAAGGGACAATTACATGTTTCCTTAGAGTTGTAAAGGTGCTCTTGTACAGCAGTCATCACCTGGTGGACTGCAGTCTGGATGCAGAACCTGAAAAGTATTTCAGCGGATTGAAGCATGCACTGAAACAGTACTATAGCCGTAACAATTAGAGTTAGAAAAACTGTCCATAGTTTGGCTTATGTTACAAACACAGCTTATGAAAAATGTCAACAATGAAAGCACAATGATTGATGATTAAAGATGATTGGACAAATTATGTGTCTAAGTTCAAAACACGTCTCCTCATCTGTTCAGAGTTTATGGTGCTGGTTAAAAGCGATAAAAGCACCATTGCAACCACTTCGGATTGATGCATCTGATTTACAACTATGAACTAATCCTCAATGCCATTAAAAAGTAACTGCACAAAATTTTGTCTAGCTGGACGTTCACAGATTTTAGTTGAATACTCCTGTTGTAGTCTATGCAGCAGCTTATTTTCCATTCTTCTTCCGCTTACATCTGGCGGCTTGGCTGAGTGCTTGAGCCTCTACCCGAGTTTTTGAAAGCTAACAGCATGGAAGGATGTCTGGACTATAGATGTATGGCTGTAGTTACACCTGTGCAAAACCTTTCTTAATAAGTCACACAGCTTGCCAGGTTAATTTGTTTACACCAGAAAAAAAAAAAGTTCCCGTGCATCCTAAGCCAAACTGTGCATATGGCATCTCACGGTCACGTCTAAACGCATTTTCGTTTCCCATGTCCCTCTTTCAGGTTCGGCAAACATCGCAAAGACGAGAGAACAGGGGAAAAGATGGAGCGCAGAGGATCAAGCAAGAACAAAATGGATGACATGCAGGCCACAGAGGAGGAGATGCAGCGGATGCGTTTGGAGAGAGAGAGGTGAGGCTTCGTCCAACTCCCACTGCTGTGCAAAAAGCCTCAATTAAACAGGCGCTAGTAGAAACTTGGCTAATTAACAAAATTGGGGGAAAAGGTAAAGTCTATGAAAGTGCTGCAGTGTTGCTTGTCTGAGTGGTTATGGCTTTAATAAGAGTGCATTAAATTGATCAATTATAGATTGTTTTTCCCTTTTGTGCTGCTGAATAGGTCTGAGTGCTAATTGGAGCGCTCGGCCAACATGGGACAGTGCGTCGGATACGGCCTTCTCGTTGCGAGTGTTTTCATAGCCGTTAATTGTTGCTTTTGAAAAAGGTACCTGGTCATAAGATTCCTTAGGAATTTTTGTTAAGATTTTTTAACCAGTTATATTTCACAAAAGAGAGTCTGCTGACGTGAACTAATTGTGATCTGTATTAAAAGCGATGCTTTTCAGTCATGAGCTTATTATCTGTTTTAAACTCAAGTGGGCTTTTTTTCCCCCCTCATGAAACCATCATGTTTTTAACTCTGTTAATTACCATAACATCCACATTGGTTGGTATCTGTTGGCAGCCTTTAGGTTAAAAAAGCTCAAATACCTGCCAGATATTGTGTTAATTTTCACAGCCTTCTTCAGCCACAACAATGCCAACAAGCCTTGTTTACACTCAGTGCTTCTTTCACAACAGCACAAATCCCTATTAATTTTTCACACACAAGAAGAAGACTATCAATTGCTTGCCCGTATATGAAGAGGACTTGCAACCCTCTATTATACCACACAAACCAAATGAACTCGGTTATCAAGCCACTTTTGCTAATGGAGCATAATTGAATCGCAACAATAGGGCCAGTGCGGGCCTCCATGGAGAGAGCACCCAGGCCCAGCGCTGACAATGAGGCTGGCCTCGTCAATGAAACATCTGGAGCCCATTATCAAAAAAGCCTGCCTTGCCTGTGGCGCTCTCCACCATGGGCACTGGAAATCGGGCTCTGGCCTGCAGCCCAGAACATCGTCTACTCTATGCTCCAGTACAGAAAGAGCGAAAATGCTCTTGCCAACAGCCTTCTGTGTCTTCAGTCAATGCCTCAAGTCAATCAAATACACATTTGTCACATCCCAGAACTTTATTTATTTACATGTGTTTACTGTCTAAAGAAGATTGGTGTGTGTGTGTGTGTGTGTGTGTGTGTGTGTGTGTGTGTGTGTGTGTGTGTGTGTGTGTGTGTGTATATATA
>JAQMCW010000032.1:23063200-23073832 GCA_030068335.1 Chrysichthys cranchii | reverse complement strand
ACACACACACACACACACACACACACACACACACACACACACACACACACACACACACACACACACACACTCCACAGGGTAGAAGAATGCCACAGGCTTTAACACTCCTTAGGTCAGATCGTATCTGACCTCCAATCATGTCCTGGAGCGCCATTTGGTCTCAAACTAACTGAACCTATTAAATTTACTAATTAATTTTTCTTGTTTAATTGAATTTCATCTCCACACTTCAATATCTTTAATGCTCTTAGTATCATTTTGGACTGAAGCCAAATTTATCAGAAATTAAATAGCATTTAAAAGTGAGGTTTAATGCAGTTGTGTGTGTGTGTGTGTGTGTGTGTGTGTGTGTGTGTGTGTGTGTGTGTCTTAGTCACCCTTTTTTTATTACAGCTTTTGTTCTCCATATTTATTTGATGAATTCTGCATTACTGTCAGTGCAAAAACATTACAACACTTGTACAGAATCATTTGTATGTGTTAACTGTTTGTAAAGTCACTAAAGAAAGCAGCGTGTTATGTAAGAGACCACTTAAGTCTTAAAAAAAATTTAAAAAAACTACTTAAAAGTCTCCAAAAGTGCTGTGGCAGATTCTCCGAGATTAAAACTGTGCAAATGGTACCTGGACTACGGAGTTAACCAAATGTTAACTTTGTTGACTGTTTTACTGCTTGCTTGTCTGTATTAGTAGAACGATTTAATTTCCTTATCTGTGAAGTCATCATTACTTTCCAGCATTTCTTCGCGTGTGCTTAAGACAACTGCATACACTACATCCCTCAGAAGGCTGTCGTACTGTCAAATGCACACTTAAGTCAATCTGTATCCGAGCTAGGTTCTCCACCTAGTCCAGTCTCTCGCGCAGAATTGTCTGTTAGAGAATAAGTTGTTTGTGAGAGCTGCTCTGACTCCCACCCTCCTGTCCAGGGTCTTCACGCTGCCCTTAATTGCTTTGAATAGCTCACCATTTATTTTGTTACTGCCTAAGAGTCTGGAAAATGGACACTGCCTTTAGCTGGTCGAGTGCGTCGTTTGAACACAACACTCCCAGTTAATTGGAGTGACAAGAGGGCGAAAAGGTCGTTTTTGTTTTTTACTTTTTTCTTTTTTCCATGAAAAATAAGACATTTGGTGAAGTAATTCTGCAGCAGACACATTCTTGGACTGGGTTTTGGAGTTATCTTTATTCTTCTTTGCTTAAAACTCGATAGTACATTGGGGAGAAGCACAGATTTGCAGGAAGGAGAATAAATTGGCATTTAAGTGTGTTGTTCATTTAAAGCGATGCTCTCAGGGAGGCTCGGAATATAAGAGCAGCATTACAAATCAGTTATAATCACTGTCTTTTATGGAGAGGTTGAAATGACACAGAGACATTATGTCCTCCAAGATGTAGAGCTTACACTGATCTCTCTCTCTCTCTCCCTCCCTCTCTCTCTCTCTCTCTCACACACACACACACTCTCTCTATATATACACACATACACAATGGAAGCGTGTATAATCCACAATGTAATTGAGAACTGTATGAGTTCTTTTTTGAAGTAAAATGAATACACAATGCACTCCAGTTCAAATGATGCAAGAGAGAATTTATCATCAACTCCACTGGGAAACTCCACCGTGAACCAATTGCATATTAAACTTTATAATTAACACATTTTGTTTATTATGTGATTTATATTTTAATTAAATTCGAATGAAAACTTGTTTTTTTGTGTGTGTTTAGGTATCAGTTCATGTCCACCTAAATAGAGCAATGCAGCAGCATTTTAGTCTTTAGTCTGTAAATTTCTCTTCTCCTCCTTCACTGTACTCACTCGCTCCCTCATCTTCTGCCGCTTAATCCTGTTCAGGGTCACGGGGGGAAGCTGGAGCCAATCCCAGCTGACTTTGGGGCGAGAGGCGGGGTTACACCCTGGACAGGTCGCCAATCCCCCGCAGGGCGACACACAGAGACAGACAACCATTCACACTCACATTCACACCTACGGGTAATTTAGAGTAGCTAGTCAGCCTACTCCCCTTCGTGCATGTCTTTGGACTGTGGGAGGAAACCGGAGTACCCGGAGGAAACCCTAACAGACACGGGGAGAACATGTAAACTCCACATTGAAAAGCGCCCAGGTTGACCTCAGGGATGTGAGGCGACAGTGCTAAGCACCACACCACCATGCCAACCCCTCCTCTGTACATGTGTGAAAAAGCATCCAAAACTTGCATGTTAATGCTGCCTTTTCCAAAATGGTGGCTCAGCAATTAAGTGCTAGGCTTATCTCTAAGAAAGTCGTTGGTTCAAGTCCGAACATTGCCAGCCTGCTACTGTTGGGCCCTTAGGCAAGCTCCTTAACCTGATCGTTCCTGCTACATGAGAAGAGAAGGAAGAGAAGCAGAAAGATTTGACTGTACTGTAAAGTGTATGTCACGACTAAAGGCTTTCTTCATTAAAGCCATCACGCTTCTTATAGATTGCTAACTAGCCGGGTCGAGTCTCTGCTGTAACTCATTACTCAGGAGCTTACAATGAAACCTGACTGTTGTCACCGTATGAATTATTAAACATCACCGCGCGGTAACTGTGCTAGCATTGTCCCCTCTGACCAACACTAACTTCCCATAGAAATAACAAAAACAAAACAAAAAAAACCCCAGTACTGACTAAAAGATTTGCCCCAGAATAGCTAAACAAATCACACGGATTTCAACATGACTTTATTTAATGTGTTTGAGGGTTGGATTATAATATAATATTTCCTGTAATATTATATGTAACTGTGGGCATGCGTAGTGCATGTATGTGTATGTGGAGCTGAGACAGACACACAGAGAGAGAGACAGACAGAGAGAGAGACGCGCACACCATCCGCTCTTTTTCTCTTCCTCCCTCCATCTCTTTTCCCATTAAAGCATCAGGAGTCATGACACTTTCCTCAAAGCCTGTTAAATGCCCTTTTAGCTCCTCATCCCTTACTGAAGGCTTTCACAGGCCAATGGGTTGTCTCATCCAGACTCGTCATCCTTCTCTCTGTCTTTCTGTCTCTCTTTACTCTTTTCTCTCTGTGGTTGGGGTACACTCAGTGATAGATGTCACTCGTCCTCATCTGTCAAGTGCGTTTAGATTGTCCCACATGATGTAGATAAACCCATTTATCCAGCTTTCTTTCATCTCCTGCAGCTGCTTGGACTTTTCCCTGCCACCTGGCAGAGTTACGAAGAGGGGGAAATAAAGAAAAATCGAGCATTTTGTAAAGGTGTGGAGAATAAAAAACAGGACAAAAGAACACAAAGTCTTGGAAAGTGAGCCTATCACCTGTTGTTCAGAGATCCTGCTATTATTGAACTGCCATAGCTATAACAAGAGCAGAGGTCTTTTTTTCTTTTTTTTTTTTTAACCATTTTTCTGTTTTTTTCACCTTTTCTTGCCTTTGAAAGCAAAGTAATTTTCTGTCAGTTTCTTGAGTATCAGGCAGCAATGTTAATGACTCTCTCTCTCTCTCTCTCTCTCTCTCTCATCCTCTCTCCCAGAATTGAGAGGACCACCATTATATTTCCTCAGCTTTTTCTAACACCATTGATTTTCCAGCTCTCATAAGAGACACTCCTCCTGCTCTCGTTGTGATTATCGCGCTGATGATTATTAATCAGCGTTCACAGGAGTCACAGTGCACCAGAGCGTTTTAACACTTCATCTACCCCTTCACCAGACCCAATCAGGCTTCAGCATCTCCGCTCCGCAGCCAATCAATGAATCCCTGCAATTATGACAGATGATTGACCACAAGGGCATCCGTTATGGCCGTCCCGTCCTTGTGTCGACGAGACATCGCTTTTTAAGATGTGTGATTTATCGTGTTTACAGTTCAGTAAAATTATATCAGTGTTTAATGGTATTGGTTGCAGTGTGGTTACGCTGAACATTAGTCTGTTTATTTTCTCATTTTCCTCTTGCGTCTTATGGATCATATTCCTGACCACACACACGCTGAAATCATTTAGTGTTGGATTTATTGAGGGTGCGCTACTTGTCATAGGGGGTTCTGTTTAGTGTACTGGTGGAGCGTAAAGGAAAACAGCCTGACCAATCATGCAGGACAGAGAGCGAGAAGGAAACTAAAGAAGGTGGAGCGTGCAGATTTTTCTTTCTTTCTTTCTTTCTTTCTCTCTCTCTCTCTCTCTCTCTCTCTCTCTCTCTCTCTCTCCTCTCAGAGCTGACATGGACACGAGCCTTTATTCAAACCAGCAGCTTTCATGAATCATACTTTACATTTATGTATCTTCAACAGAGACAGTAAATGCCATTTTTTTGTTTTATCAGCGCAAATCATTAATTCATTACACTCCCAAAGGGAGCATGATCTTTTTTCCCCCGTTTGTGTTGGTGTTTTATGTATTTAACCTTTATGTCAGCAGGCCGTGCTCGTGTGGGTTTGTTTGTCTGTGTCCTTTGACATTTACAGAGAAATAAAATGCATCGAGTCACAGCGCATCTTGGTGTACTTTGCCAAGTATGGCCTTAAGCCATAAGCTCCCATCTACGACATTACTTTAGACCCATAAAGAACCATCTCGCCTCCTTATTGCTATGCAGGTATAGAGTTCCTGTATTCCTAGGAAGATGTTATGTAAGCTCTTGTACTCTTTATAAAGCAGATGGAGCTTGAGGTGTAATGAACTTCCTGCTTTCAGGGGCATGTGGGTGGACGAGTATTCCACTGCACCGAGTTGTGATTTTCTTAACATGGTTTACAAAAGGTACAAGTTGGTTAAAGGACACAGAAGCTCTTAGGCATGCTCAGCCAACAGTAGTATGTTTCCTTTGGGCCTAGCTGAGAAGTGGATTATCTAGTCAGCGGTATCCATTACAGAAAAACTCGGCTTATTTCTCAGGATCACCATTTCCTGTGCTGATTTGGATTAACGCATACATGCCTATAAAAAGAAAGTATTCCCATAACATAAAGTGTTTCCTGATCGTGTATCTACCAGAATCGAAAGCATTAGTAAGCTTTTATGGGTCACTCATAGAGCTTGTCTGCTGGAGAACGTGGTTTGGGATGATATGGTGTTGAACAGATATCATTCATCTCATCATGTTTATAATCGCTTTATCCTAATTAGGGTTACGGTGAAGCCATAGTCTGTCCAGGGAATGCCCTGAGTGAGGCGGGAATACACCCTAGATGTGCACACCGTGCTCCAAGCACACACTTTCACACTTGTTCACACCTAGGGGATGTTTGGGGCAGCTGGCCCACCTATTGGCGTGTTTACAGGAGAAGGAAACCAGAGATGAAACACACGCGCATGTGGGGGAGAATATGCAAATTTGAATCTCCTGATAGTAACCTGAGCTCAGGATCAAACCAGGGATCTGTGAGGCCACAAAATTGTGTCCTTCATATTTGGACTTTATTTCCATTGTAAAGTGAGCTGTAGAGTCAATTTGATCATTTTTAAGCATAAATAGTGTTGTGTGATGGGAGATGAGCACAGGTGTTCATCCAGAGTGTTAGCTAGATCTGGATTTAGATAAGAATCAGAAATGATTTTATTTCCGGTTGTGGTTCACATGCAGTTAATTTGTCCTGGTGTGTGGACATGTTGTATAATACACGGCATTCAACCATTTCCAGATATGCCTGAAGTACAAGAAATAGACGAACGAGAAAACTGCTCTAAAATAAATAATGTTGCGTATGCTAAAGAGGTGTAATGTATCAGTGTCGTGCTGTACTTCACTGTCTAGTGGGAAAACCCTATACGTTTTCGGAACTCCTCCTCTCCTCCACTCTCTCGTTCTGTTTGTGTTAATCCAGTGGATTAGTGCTTTAAGCTCCATCTTCCTCTCTGAGACTGAGTCTTCCTCAGAGGGAGTGGGCTTGGCTCCGTCCCTGGTGTGATGTGGATGAAGAATCCACGCAAAGCTCTGCATAAGAACCAGGGGAGCCTGTGTGTTTTGAATTGAGGCACTGTTTTGACAAGGAGGGAATGTGTGTTTTGTCTCATGTGTGTATGTGTGTGTGTATCTGAGACAAAACATCTCATGTGGCCCATTTCTGATTTTATTCGAGTGTTTCATCATTCTTCTCATCTACTGTACAGGAAACACTTCTCTTCAAGTTTCCCTTTAAACTCTATTCAGACTTATTCACATACTGCTGTATTTGATACTTCCTAGGCAGTGCACACGCGGTTTCATGGGTCTGTGTTATTGACACCATGGTGGAGTAGTGGGCAGAGTACTTATTTCCCAGCTCTGGGGTCCCTGATTCAATCCTGAGCTCTGGTTACGGCTTGTGTGGAATTTTGCATGTTCTCTGTGTTTGCACGGGGTTCCTCCGGGTTCCTCCCACCTCCTAAATACATGCCGGTAAATGTACTGCCTCTAGGCGTGAATGCGGGAGTGTGTATGTGCGCGCAGTGGACAGGCTCCAGATATACCATGATCCTGGCCATTTACAGAAGATGAATGGATATATACATGTGAAGCAGGTTAACACAACTAAAGGTGCATTTGATTCAGCTGACTGGGGGAGAAAAAAAATCCAGATTTCATCCCGATTTCTCCACCTGTGAAACTAGGTCTTAACAATGCCAGTCTAATGAGGGCCGAGCGAGAAAAGGAAGTAGGCTGAGATTTAATTCGCTGTACCAGTGAGCGTTCCCGTCCCACCCTTCAACCTGAGGCTTTATCCCTCCACGCAGGAGATTTTACAAACCCAAAGTGGCCCACTGCGCACAAATCCCTGTCCACACTCTAATCATACATGTTTGTACCTTTCTAAAACCAGGCGACTGGCAGAGCTTAATTTTACCTCAGCCTGGCTAATCTTCCCAAATCCACTCTTCTCTTCCTTTACTGCCTGGCTGTACATGGGCTCTTCTTATTATTGCTGTTTTGTTCTTTCTTCTTAAAGTCTTTGAAGAAATACAACCTTTGCTTTCTCCATTTGTGCAAAGCAAGAGCTCCGTTTAAGCTTATAATAAAGGGACGTGATTGATTGCAGCGTCTTCCAGTCGTAATAGTCGACTTATAAGTTCAAAAGCCCAAACATTACGATAAATGAGAGAAATTGCGAGGGAAAGTCGTGCTCTCTCTATCTCTGTGCATGGTCTCATAGTATCCTCTTACGGTCTTGCTCTAATACCTTCCTAAATCAGAAATTTCACTTTTCTTCATCTGTTTTCTCTTTTAGCATGAAACTTTGTTACCTCCAACCCAGGCTGATGACAGAGATTACTATTTTTGCACACACATATGATATTTCTCTGCTTCATTCCTCACGCCGTGCCCTAAGGTGATGAATCACAATATAATACAGTCCCATAAACCGATTTTTGCACAACAGCCCCAAGCAGCATTCTAGCAGTAAGAGGCACCAAATCTTTAGAGGAACGAGATGTGGTGCACCCCTCCACTCGGCGCCGCCTGACATTAGGTGGAAAGCAATAAACTGTAGGAGATGAGAAGTAATGTAGGATCTGGCGAGAGGCTTAATAATCATCATGTCTATAGTGGTCGCTCCCCTACTGTCAGTGAGAGCTTTGTGTCTTCAGTTCACTGGGTGTACGAGGGTGTTATATAAGTTTCCCTCAAGCTGTAATGATGTGGATAAGTACTTGAAGACCGTTTCTGTACTCATGAAGAACAGCGTTTTGTCAGTGTATGCTCGGAAATGGTGGTCTCGGCACCATTTCGGAGCTACCCGCTGTTTGCTTTCGATCAGCAAGGTAGGTCGGTTACCAAGGACTGCTGGTATACTGATTAAATCATCGGATTTATCCACGTGTATTAAACCTCGGGCAACACTTAAGTGTATAAACAATATAGTAGTAGCATAGAAATCTTGTGTTTGTTAGCTACCTGAGTGAGCAACTGAAAATCTCCCACGTTCTTAGCTACCCCTATCTTTGGTTGCCCAGAAGCCCAATTAATTAGACTAAAAAGCAGTAACTAATTTAATTTAACTCAAACGTATGATGAGTTAATTATGTGCGTTAAGGCAGACTATGGAGAATAAATTCCTTCAGACGTGAATTCCCAGGAGGGTTGACTTTACGTAACTAGTCTTTATCATTTTCTGATAACGTCTCTGTTGATACAGCACACCACATCTGCACCCTCGGCAAACAAGCCGCAGACATTTGGCTTTCTCTGTTTATCATCTTCCTTTTTTACGTAGCAAATGTGAGAGCGTGTTATACTAGCATTAGACTTGTATAACGGTTTTTGTGCTGCGCTGTACTTTTTTTGTATTTCCCTTGTGTTCATGACTTTTCGCATCTCGTGTGTCCTTGAGTCTGAAAAGATTCTCTGGCTCATTAGGCCGTTTAGTAAAAATAGTTTGTTAGCATGGTCAGACCACGTCGTCGGGCCATGTGTATACTTCAGCGGGTTGTAAATAAGGAGTAAGGTTCGTTAAGTCCAAAAATAAAATGCTGGTGTCCACTGTAGCGGTAGCCTTCTGTACCTTCTCGTCCTCTGGACAGATATGAACCAATACGGATGAATAACCGTAATCTGCTTGTCCCAGGCAGCTGTGTGTAATGTTTCTCATGCACCTTTTTATTTAAATCTGTTAGCATCTATGTGCTGTTAAAAGGATACTCCAGAGTCTAATGTATTCATTTTCTGTAGTATTTGTGTGATTACCTCAGACCATACTTTTAAACCGTGTCTCTGTACTTGGTAAAGAAACAGTCGAAGTCAGGTCGCAGGGTGGTTGTTAAATTCAGTCAGTAAACATGTGCTAAAAATTTGCATAAACGTGCTAATATATGTTCGAAATATGCTCTGAGCTAAATTGACTAAAAAAAATAGTCCCCTTTTTTTCACAGATGCACATATGTGTTTATTTCCATTTGCAAGCAACTTTAACTCAACTATTTATGTTCAGTTAAAGGTTTTTCATGTAGCACATAGTCTCCGCCACTGTCCTTAGGCTTCCTTAGGAAGTGATCTCTTTTGCCCCTGAGCATGGGGAAATGCGTCACATGCTTATTCGTGGAAATCGCTCTTTCTCTACAAATGCAGTGGATAGAAAATATGCAGAAAACCCCGAAGTATTTCTTTGAAACGATACGTGTTTTGATTCTCAAATTTGGCGCAAATATTTGGCCCAGTTATCGCAGGATTTATGATACGTGAGCTCATACTACTGGTAAGTGAGGTCTTCTGCATTTTGCGCCTGATGCTAGCATGCTAACAGGAAGGCCTGTCAGCAAACACCACATGGCTTTCTAGGGAGTTGACCAAAAAGTGATGAACTGTAAAAGTCATCACAAGGGTGTTCACACACACTCAAAGAGTTTAAGAAGGCAATGACAGACAGGCCTTGGTCTCTCAGAGTTGGTATTTCCAAGGCAGTGCATGGTGGATTAGCACATTATATGGATAAAATGAACTGCCTCAGCTGTCACAACATACACCCATGTCCTGATTTCAGAAACACACACACACACTCATACTTCATTAGCACCTGTTCGAGTTTCTTTAGACCGAAAGGGCATCTCATGGGATTTGCATGTGTGCGTGTGCATGTATGTACTTGCATGCCGTTTTACAGTATGTGTGGAAATCCCAGGAGATTTCCGAAGCTTCTGGTCAACGCTTTGAAGCTCTGAACTTGTCACATATCCATCTGTCTACTGAGTGAAACAGATGTCTATGCTTCTCAAACATCTGCCTTGAACCTCTCTATATACGTATCTCCCCTCTCTGTCTCTCTCTCGCTCTCTCTCTCTCTCGCTCTCTCCCCCCTTATTAGAGAGAGGAACAGTTTGTTCTGAGAGACTCATGACTTTCTAGTATCATTTATTGTTATTGTTCTAGCCTTCAGTAAGCTTCGTCTAACACTGAGGAAAAAAATCTCAACTTCATGAGAACAAAATCCAGCCGGTAAATGTCCTAAATGCAGACTGTTATGTACATTACCCTAAATTACAAGGATATGAATGTGTATTCGATGACTCATAGAGAGTTGAAAGGCTTGAAAAAGAAGAGTGTGGTCAGGAAATACTCACGGGTTAAGGCATTGGGCTACTCATCAGAAGGTTGAGTTCAAATCCCAGCACTTTCATGCTGCCGCTGTTGACTTTGTAATCCTCGTTGCTTAGTTGTACTCTTTTTTCTTTGCTTTGGATTAAAGGATCAGCCAAATGAATATTGTAAACTATGTGTATAAATATATATAAATGGAGAATAAAATATTTATGCACATCACCATTTTTTTTTTAGATGTAGAAAATGGCCTTTGGTCTCTAAATGACGTCTTTGTCAGCTGTATGTTCATTTGTACCCATACAGTATACACCTGCTACAAGGCAGAGGGGATGGGGGTAATAAATCATGCATAGCGACATATGGACTATAGGCTGTAATTGTTGTTTTTTATATATATATATACACACACACACACACCCACCCACCGTCTCCCGGTTGTTTTTCGCTTTCTGTTGACAACGTGTGAGCTAGTTTGCCCATGTGAGATTGTACACGACACACTATTGGATGTGAGCCGACCAACCAGAAAGCGCTCTGTTGTGTATCCTCGACGCTGATTGGCTCAGTGACCGTTCATCTCATCTGGTCAGTGCCCGACATAGGATTTTATATGTTGTTAAAATGACGT
>JAQMCW010000032.1:23050025-23062912 GCA_030068335.1 Chrysichthys cranchii | reverse complement strand
TATATATATATAAAATGTGTGTACCCATATTATTATCATTGTTATTATTATACCTGATCAAGTGGCTTGTAAGTGTAGCCTAATGGAAGGCATAGCTATTAGCATGAGTGCACTGTTATGTGACTCTAGATAATACATGCTATAAAAGCTTATACACCAGAACACCAGAAGCTAAAGAGCTGTCTGATTTTCAAAGAGTGTGTATTGTGGGTCAGTCTGAGGGTGGACTTATGCGTATGATTGCACAAAACGTTGGGGTTCCTCTTGTACACAGTCAACAGAGTGATTGTACTGTTCGAAAGCAAAGGAAAGGAATCAACAGCATCCCACTCAGGTCGACCTGGACCCTCTGACAGGTGTCTTCGGTCTGTCAAGTGGATTATTGGAAAAAAAATCCGCGTTGTAAGGCCTCTGATGTTACAGTGCAACACCAAGTGAGTCGGAGTACATCATGAGGTCGAGAGGTACCTCTGTCAGCCTGGCTACTATGGCCAAGCAGCTAGAAGGAAGTTTCTAAAAATAACTATAAATGATGTGATGTATATTATATATCAAGATTATTTTCTTGCAAGGCTAATCATAGTCATTTGCCTTTACAAGCATAATACAGCTTATATGCACTATAACAGATGTTGGTTTCTTAAAAGCAGCTACAAACAGTGGCTTATCCTTGTAACCTAACAGGTTTTTTTTTTCCCTGTCTGGACTACTAGTTTCTGGTAGTTGCTCATTGGATGAGAAGATTCAATAAGCAGAGACAGAAAATAGACCTATAATAATGGGTTTATTCCTAATAGACTGTTCCTACTGACATTTGCAATGCCAGTGTTTTCTTTTGCTGTAGGTTTAAATATAATGGATGTCTTGTTGGTGCAACGCACATTGATACTTGATTTGGAGCACATGCTTGTAAACTCCAGCACCTTCAGAACTACATATATCAGCAAAAACTGTCAGTTAAAAAAATAAGTGGCTTTATTAGCATATGCAAACGATGGACAGTCTTTTTGGAATCAGGAATATGCAGCTGTGTGGAGCCAGGACAAGGGCCATAGTCGTCTCCTAGCCAGGAATTCATATTGGCTACGCGTTTATTTCACTTATTCTGAATTCATGCACTTAACTATCTAACTATATTGCCATATATTATCACGTTCCATTAGGCATCTTTTTTAGCCTAGCTTTTATATGCGTGGTGGACTAGCTCATGAATTTGTCCACCTTGTGGATTTGTTTTTCCATTATACAGCAAGTGGAACATCAAATGTTGATTATAATGGGGGTTTTTTTATTGGAGGAGCATCGATTTCATCAATGTGATCAGTTCCTCTTTTATACAAATCACACGTTGAATCTTACAGCATATAATATCTATAGGAATTAAAATAGAGAGAATTTTGCTCCCTTATTGCTTTGCACCCCAGTGGCTCCTGCGTGGCCCACTGAAGCCACCCTGCGTGAGGAAACTCCGGCCGGGTAATTGGGATCGTAATGACAGCGTGGTTAGTCCCAGCTGGGTGAGTAAGAAGGTCAGAGAGCAGCATGAGACCAGGCTTATCTCCGTGTTTGAGCTGGATTCCATATGTCAGGAAACAATGTACCGCGAAGGACTATAGATGTCCCACAGTGTGCTGTGTCATTCGGTATCTGTGAAACATGAGTCCCCCCCCCCTTCATAAATTGCATAACTTTATCTGGCATTATTTTTAAATTAAACTCGGATGAGATGCATCTTCATAAAATGTAGTTGCACCAATGTGAGCAATTAAGCTCTATTGAATCGCAGTCATCTGAAGTAGTCCAGACTAAAGTGCTGATAGTGCAGCAGATCTGCTGAGGCCACTGGGAAATAACAACCAATGAGAGTTTAAATATCTGTGTGGCCTTCCCTACTTTTGTCTTCAGGCCTCGTCTCATGTGACCTAACTGACTCGGTAACCATAGCGATAGGACGCCCAGGGCGAACCACGCTGGCGTACATGAATCGCACTTAACACCGCCCCACGCACTTCTTTTCATCCCCCTGCCGTGGACGGATTTATTTCTTTTCGCTGTTTTTTTTTTTTTTTTTTTTTATTCCACTGTTCAATGGCTATTTTATTTGCCTCATGAATGCACACACTGTGTCTTAAGAGGTAAAAAAAAAAAAAAAAAAAAAAGGCTTGGAGGACAATATGCATGTCCAGCCTTCTCTTTCTGATGGTTAAATGAACTTCCTTTGAGTTCTTCCTCTGCATGACTTTAAAAGTTGTACTTTGTGGCGCCGGTGTAAAAGTCATCCCTTTTTTTTATTTAAACAGCGGTCGTTTATCGTGTATGCTGGGTGCGATCATACCTCACTTTAAAGTCTAAATTAAGAAGAGAGGCCTCTTTTCCCACTCCCTCTTCACTGGCATTTTTAGTGTGATCTAATTTAATTAAAAGGGAAGTTGGCACTCTGGCGCCTATATATTACTTATTCATAGAGTCACTTTGTTTCCTGTGAAGCCGGTCTCTAGCCGTAAAGCACACAGGAGGACAAAGGCCTCTGTGCTCTCAGCATTTAATAAGAAAAAGTCGGGTCACTGATCTGAGCTCAGTGTAAACACAAGCCCTGGGAGGGGAGTCCGAGCTGGAGAAGTGCACTCTGGGAAATAAGCTGGTATGCTGAAATTAAAGGGGGATGGAGTATTTGGTTTGGGGTTTTTTTTTTCCTCTGGACAGATAAAACTTATAGCATAGGGTAGGTTATACCATGTTCAAGTGGTCTTTCTCACTCTGACAGCGTTACAATTGTCTGGTGTCAAGAAAGACTGATGTGTGCGACTGAAAAAAATCACGTGCGGAGATTCTCCATTACTGTATTGAGCCTGACACCTGTGTAACGACTGCTCTGCTCTCCACTGACTGGACCTGAGAGATCACCGGCCATGATTCTGCAGTGCTATGGGTTATGGATATTTCAGGAGCATGTCAGGGAACCCTCTGTACTCTCTCCATGCTGTCAGAGACAACCACTAGTCATTTTTTTCCAAGTGGTATTCTTCCAGTGTTTCTGCTGTTCTGTCTACAGCACTCATCATCGTATCTTTGCTAGCTTAGTTGAAATATCACGCATATGAACACTGAAATGCATTAAGCTGCACAAGCTTCTTTATGGTTCTCTAAGCTCACTTGGGGGGGGGAGTATCATAATGGCTGAGTGCAAATGTGGACATATGTTACTGAAAGGGACTTCACACTTGCCAAAAATGAAATTACTTCCAGTGCATCGTTGACCAGGGGAGATGAATTATGCTAAGCTCATTCTGCACCCGGACATCTAGCCAAGACGAGATGGGAACTCTCTGAAACTTTTAATTCACGTCAGATGAAACTTTAATTGAATCCAAGCTTCTAAATTGATCGTTTTCTTTCCTTTTTTTTCTTTTCTAAATTTAGCTGTTCTCATCTAAACCCGTGGTGAGTGAAGATAAATGTATATATTTTTTATGAATATATATATATTTAAGCAATAAGATATTTATCTTGCATCTTCAGCAAACTGCTGAATCTTACAATCTTGAGTTGCTTGAGGTGGAGTTTTGGAGTCTTGTTCATGCGGTCAGTTGACATTTTACTGGCGTCACTTTACCGTCAGAGCCAGATTGTTAAGTTCATCTTGCTAACTGGAATGCAGGTAGGTTTAAAGGGATGATAAGCTTTAGTTTATATGTGTGGTTATTTTCTTTTAAAGCTTGGCCTGTATCCCAAGCTGCAGGCTTGAACGCATGTAATAGAAATCTTGGACGTTTCATCAGTCAGGTGCTAACATGCTCCGATGTCTCAATTGTAAAGGAAGATCTGCTTATTAATAGCAGAGAGTCAGATCCAACCTTGATGTTTACGTTTTATTCAGTTAGAAGATGTCTACTGCGGTATGGGGAATTTGAGGCAGGAAACATTATTAACATGTAGCTGACCAAAAGTGTCCTGTGTAAAGGATCGACAGTACATTTAAGACTTGTTAGGGATTTCCCAAACAGTTGTTCAGGTGCCTGTTTACTGAGCAGACACACTCAAAAGCATTACAGCATCCAGCATGTCAGCTCTCTGAACCCTGTGGTATGAGAGTGTCTTGCTTTTGGCCTGAGTATGCCATGTGACTTTATAGCAGGGCCTCGGTTTACGACGTCCTCGACCTACGACGTTTTGTGGTTACGTCCCCATCTCCCATAAATTTATTAAGAAGGTCTTGTTCCATCATTCCAAAGTACATTAAAACAAATTTCGTGTGGGAACTAGTTGGCGAGCGGCTTTGTTTACATTCGCCGGACATAGGTACTTATGTGCATTTCGGACATCTACTACAAAAATGTACAAGTTATATTTATGCTTTTTTTTTTTTTATTATAAAATATTTTAGGTTGCTAGATGGAGCCATGCTGTTTAATAATACATTATATTATACATACGCACAAATGTACGGAGCAATCATAACCGAGTTGTTCGCCATGTCAGCCAATCAGCGCGAGGTCTTTGAGAGGTGCATAGCTACTTTCACCGCCGTACCTTTTCGTTGCCTAGTTGGAGATCCTGGTGCTGTAGTAGGCTGTTTTAACATTATACAGTATCTGAGTTCCGACTCATGGTGAAAATCAAGTTACGTCGCGCTGTAGGAACGGATTTCCGACGTAAGTCGAGACGAAGGGCGTAGATTTGGCATGGACGGAGGTGACGCGTCCCCAGCAATATCCAGCAATCATTGATTTGTCCCCACCAATAATTTAATCCCTTTAAAAAAAACAAAAAAAAAAGAGTGGTGAACCTGCTAAGAACCCCCCCCGCCCAGCGCTCGCAAAATTTTAACGCCGTCCCGCATCTACGAGCAAGTTGGGGGGGGGGGGGGGGTGAATAGGTCCCCACCAATGTCAAGTGCAAATCCACGCCCCTGGTCGTGACCCCACTGTATACATGCTTTCAGCTGACTTCATTAAAACAATGCAAAATATTTAGATATTATTTCTCATTATACCACAGTGCTGTTTAATTATTCTCATTGTCCGGAAAGTATTATTTAAAGGTCCACTCTGTAGGATTGAGGGGGTTCTATTAGAAGAGCTTTGCACTTTCTCAGTAACACGACAAGCTGCATCTTTTGTTTGGGGGGAAATTTGATGCTGCTGTAACGTGAGTGCGGGAGGATCTAACTTTTTTGTTGTTGGTCCATAAATATAAAAGGAAAAATATGAGTTTATTTTATAATAATAAAAAGGCATTCTTCGCAATATAATTCCAATGGCTGTGGTGTAAGAGGAATAAAACACTTCAGGACATGGTGTTAGAGTTAAAATAAACAACGTTGGGGTGTAACAGTAACTGTGCTTCACACATGGCTGCGTCACAGCGCCTTGTAGGTGGTTATTTTCTTACAGTAGGAAGTTATCAGAAATTTGTTTACTTATTAATGTGATGGATTATTATGTGATCAGATTGTTAAACCTATTTCTAAAGATTTTTGCTAATTTCAAGGTTGAAATTTGTTCGAGATGGCCATTGGGAGTTTTAACAGTCATGTATTTGCTTTATCATCATTTCAGAATTGGACCCATTTCATGAATTTGACTGTTTCGGATAGTTTTGTTTGTCGACATGTATTTTCAAGTACGTAACACCTTTTAACTTTGTAAAACAAACTTTCCCCTTATTAATACCCTGAGCGTGTGCTTGTTTTGGATCCTTTCCCTCTCATTTAAACCACTCTGTTACTTTCGGTATCCAATTTCCACACTGCCACCATGATAGCTTCACCTTCCCTGTGCCCCATTGCCTGTCCTGTCACTCACCTACTTCACCCAGGATGTGTTGCCTCGGTAGGTTTAGCATTCCCTATAAACTCGCTCCATTGTTCTGCTGATCTTCAGTGCGTTGCAAACCAAAAAATCTTAATTAAAAACTCCTAACACATGTCTTTGTTCTCACACAAGCTTCTGCCCCAAGGACACACACAGGACCTCGGTGTTCATTTGCTCAGGGTTATTCACTGGCCATCTGGTGGAGGAGTCACGGTTGTTGTGTGGTCTTTATGGAGAATGTCAGCGTGTGAGGCGGTGTGTTAATCCTCCCCAGCTTCTGGGTCGGGTAAGTGGAGGGGAGGTGAAAGGTCAAATGAACTCCTTTCTCTACCCTGGCGTTTTGGCTATCACCCTCACTGTCATGGTTTATTGTTTGTAAGTGAGGTCTGGCTTCTGCTGCCAAGTCAAGCCATTTTAGCAAGCATGAATATTTCATCCCGACAATAAAAGACACATTAGGTGCTTTCTGTCCTCGATGGGCTCCCCGATTGCTTATTTCAGTGTGTGTAGAGAGCCACGGCCTAAAACTTGTAAATGGATCAAAAGCTAAGGAACTGTTCTAAAGAGCTCTGTGAGTGTGTGGATTTGGCTTTATAAGTGTTTGTACGTTTTGGGGGACTATTATGTAACTTGACATAACGTGAGTAAGAAGCGAGAAGCAAGCGAGATGCAGAAATAGCGAAGGCTTGTGGCCTGGATGTGAGCAAGCTGCATAAGCATGTTTCCAGCCATCTGAACAGTGAAGCAGAAGTTTTGGAGCCTTATCAGTGTGGGGCAATGGGTTCAGCAGAGCTTTACAAGTCAAGTCAGAGTGTAGAGGCTTAATGAAAGAAGTTGTGGTTCAACCTAGAAGAGAATAATGCTCTATTATCTCTTTTCTCAGTCTTTCTCTGCCTTTTTCCACCAAGTTTCGGGAAACTTCCAAGGAACTAAAATGCTCGAGAATTTTCCAGGATGAAAGGTAAAGTCATTGAGTGCAATATGTTGAACTTTCCCGCTCCACTGTATGTATAAACCATTAAAATCGTAAATTAGTTTTCTTGCCAATAATGAACTGATTACATTTGATATGTAGTTACGTCAAGCAGTGAAACACAGGAAACCCTGTCTTCTCTTGTCATTCTGTCAGAGTGTTTTACCAGTCAGCGACATTCTCAATCTCTGACATCAGCTACGCCTTAATAGTTCCTAGACCATTGGGAAGCAGAAGTATAACTATGAATTAAAACCACAGTCATTCCAGTTCACAGCTCTAGACAGGACCAAGGCAGGAACCAGATGTTCGTCCGTTTTGGTGCAGTTAGTAATTTAGTTATGACTCAGCATTTACAGACGGTGATATTGTGGAGGAAACATTAGTGAAGAGTAATGTCGGCTCAGCTTCTGCTTCAGAGCAAACTATCACAAGTTAAAGATCTTCTAAATGTCTTATCTGATGTTATACTTGCTAATCCTGAATTATGACTGAAAACAGATAGTGTCACCTCTTTTTTATGGACAGAAAGTGTGATGGACTAGCATCCCATTCAGGGTGTATTCCCACCTCGTGTTCCCAGGACAGACTTTAAATCCACTGCAACACTGACCAGGTTAAAGAAGTTACTGATGAGTGAATGGATTGATGGATGGATGGATGGATGAATATAGTATAAATGGTTGCCTTTTCAGTGGTCAGTGCCAATGCTGATGCATTTGGTCAAGCACAAAAATTTGTTTCACTCTGCCACCTGCAATTAGTTTGCATTGAAAAGTACAATATGGAACCATTAAACATGTCATATTCTATAGAAATCCATGTTCGCTCATGAGATTTTAAACTGCTGTTGAAACCGTGAACCGGGGGGCAAGAAGGCTTCTTCACGCTAAAGGATCAAAGTTGTCAAGTTTGTGAAAAACTAAAATCGAATACCCTGCCCTAACAAAGGTTTCTCTGTATTTCTTTTTTTTATTCTTTGTTTTCATATTTCATTATTTTCGATGGAAGGATTATGAGATTCCACAGACATGCCAAATTCAGAAAACAGCTGTCTGTTTCTATTTTTCGCTTTCTATCCTTCCTTGTCCCAGATTCACCCACACGTTGTTCCTCTGTAAGTCTTGCTGTCTGGGGCACACAGGAAACTGTCTCTCTCACAGCTTGTCATCCTTCCTAGCACTAATACCGAATGGCCGGCGGAAAGACGATGTGATCTGCTTGTTCTCCCTGAGCGATGCTTCCTCGAGCGTTTTACACACCTCTAATCCCTGGCGTTCTACAGGAATGGCACTGCTGCTAAAGACCAAGTACGTACAGGGAGGTTCACTCAGGCCTTTCTAGATTCACCTTGAAATGTGGTCATCCATATGGAGCGATTGATGCTGGCACGAAGCCGCTCTTTTGTCTCTCATTGAGCGAGCGCTTGTTTGAGTGAGCTTTACTGAACACAGCTTTTAGTCTCTTGGCAGATTGGGTAGGTTTTCTGAAACGGTGGTTCCGTCTAATGCACGCATTCTGCACCGTCACTGGGCATTTATAGTCTGCGTAAGCAGTGGCAAGATCTTTCCAGTTAACAGTGATTAGGGTTTTCTACAGAGAACTGATCTCTGATCCTAACAGAAATCTAAAATATCTGTTCGGTCTATTAAAATGCCTGTTATGTAGGGTCACTCAGGGTGATTTGATGTAACCCGAGCCCCAGGTAGTGCTGATGCTGATCATTGGATTGTCGGTGCTTCTAATCAGAAAGATAATCCTGCAGATTGCATCTGTTCTTGCCTCTTTTTGATAGATTGATGCCTGGTAGCATGTGTGTGACGGATGTGGTCAGGAATTAACCTCAGCGCTGGCTTCTCTGTGCTTTGTTGCGCTCTAAAGAGCATTGTGTGTTTCCCAGAGTTCCATCTTCATTAGAAAAGAGAGCACGTGCAGCTATAGATCATGAGAGTGACAGCGGCCATGTTGGGCCCTGGGTAGTGGATCATGATGACATGAATGCTGGGGTTTTTAGGGATCGTATATTGACATTAACATAAGACGAGGCCAACATTCAATATGACGTCTCTCGGTCTCTTTCACTCTCTCTGTCTGTGCTGTTATCCCTCTTCAGGCTCTTCACTTGTCAGTCCAGGGCCCTTAAGTGCCGAGTCATCCGATCTAAACCTGAACAGACATTAATAAGCCGCCATTCATAATTCAGTCGTTTCCTCGTTATGGAAGCAGACGTTTTTGCTTGGCGAAGCATCAGGCAGAGTTGGGAAGGTAAATTACGGTCAATAAATATTAGCCATGAACCGAGCTGATCTTTTCTGCTAGGCGCTTTTTGCGAAATTGGGCTTTTTAGGTTCCCTTTTGTTTTCTCATCTGTCTCCATACGCCAGCTCTCTGACCCACCCATCGATTTTGACCCGACATTGATAATGTAATGGGAATGATGCCCGAGGACAGGGCTTTTTGTTCATCCCAATGTGTGGTCGTTACGAAAGGTCATGATCCCTGAACTCTTTCCTTCCTTTTCAGCCAAGTCCCAGAAGAGGATTCCTACTCCCAAAGCAGTAACGGGTGATGGCCAGGAGAGGCGAAAATACACGCGCACATACAAACACGCACAAATATCCTGTGTAGTGTAAATACACAGTCACACTCATAAATACATGTATGAGTCAGATTCCCATAAGCACACTTAACGGGAGCACAAGACAGACCTTAAGTTGTACAGTCATGTCTGAGTCAGCACTAGCATCTTGGTGTGCACATGGGTTCGTTATCAGATTTCTCATGCATGCATATTGTCGTATTTTATCGTCAAACTTTACATAAGGCAAATGCATGACGCCCACACGCACACATTTACACCGCCTTTTGCTAGCAGTCTCTGAAATGGCATACTGTGTGTACTACTCGTACTATAGTGCGGTATGTGAGGACCTGGATATTCTCCCACTTGTATTCTTCATAATTTTGCATCTAGAACTATCATGGTGTACTCTATCCCATAATGCATCCAGGGCATTTTAGCAGTTTATTTTTTTTAATGAAAGCAAGAAAGTAGGGCGGCACAGTGGCTGAGTGGTTAGCACTATCACCTCACAGCGAGAAGGTCCTGGGTTCGAGCACGGGTGCCTTTCTGTGTGGAGTTTGCATGTTCTCCCTGTGTTTGCGTGGGTTTCCTCCGGGTGCTCCTGTTTCCTCCCACAGTCCAAAGACATGCTCATTAGGCAGATTGGCTACCCTAAATTGCCCGTAGGTGGGAGTGTGCCAACGTCAGACGGAGCGACATGTCGGTTGGGGTGTTTCCACGGTCGCATGGGATGTCACACTGTCAGGATGGCCTGTGACGACAGCGGACCCTGCATGGCGCGGGACTAACACTAAGAAGAAGAAGAATGAAATTAAGAAAGTAATAGTAGCAGCTATTACATGTAAAGACCACGCGTAAACAGTGCTTTGTTTCTAACTAACTAAATAGTGCTGGTAGCCCAAAAAAAAAAACCTCAGCCAAAAGAAAAGGCAAGATAGTTTGCTGTTTATGCTAGCTTTGCCGTTACTGGAGTGACAGTTAAGTCTGAAGTATTTTTGACTGCCTTGTTTTGTGACTTTTTGGCTTCAACCACCAAAAGCTAGCACATTTTGGCTCGCAGTGCATCAAGCCTGGAGGATTAGAAGAAGCCCAAGACATTGAAATAAAGGGCAGTAGAGATGCACACACAAGGTTATGCATGGTAAGGAGATTGACGGCCTGTAGGAGCCCCGCTTTTATCATTACCTAGAGTTTATCCAACCATGTGTTTTTGTGTTTATTTGCCCAGATTACGCATTACCGCTCATCGTTATGCTTTAATCCGCTCTTTGTACACTTATGTAACGTAAACCTGTCTGCGGATGCCCAGGCTACAGAATCTCTCCACCAGATTTCTCCTCTCATCACACCTGAATCTTATAGCAGATGTCCTGTAGATGGAAGTTCCTGGCAGGAGCCAGGGATGCCCACATCTCCAGATATCTGCCCAAACCCAGCCTCTCCATCCTGGGGGAAGTCTGGAAGGCGTTCGTGGAGTGTGTGCGAGGTCAGCCGTGTGTGTAATGAGCGAGTGCGAGCACCAGGCCTCCTTTTTCCATTCATATGCTGATTCACGAGCCCATCTATTTGCATTAAGTGCAGCATAATTGCTAACTGGAGCCTGATTATTGTGTGTGTCAGAGGAGATGAAATATGACCTTTCATCTGGTCCCCGGTGTCGCTCGACGGGTGTCAGGCAGGCGTAAATCTACATCTAAAGCTCATTCATGTTTTCAGCGATAGTGAAATATTGCCACTTGAGATGAGAAAGTGGGAGCTACGAGTGCGTGTGTGTGTGTGGATAAAAAGCATGCACACGCGCACACACGCACACACACACACCCATCTTGTAGAGTGCCTTCTCTCAGTAGAACAAATCCAGTCAGTTTTATTCGGCTATTTTCGTCGCAACCGTTTCTGGTTTTCCGTTTAGTTTAGAGTCTGCCCGGATCGTGTTCCTCTGAGAGCGAGTGTGTTCGTCTGGCAGTGTTCAGCACGGTTCAGCGTATTAGAGGCTCTTCAGGGTATGAGGCAGGTGGAATTTTGATGAGCTCCATAGGAACAGCTGGAGGCTGATGCGGTTAAAGCACCATGTCGTCTGCCCTCAACCAGAGGCATTGCTGAGGCTGTCATCACTTACTGTGTGCTTGTGTGTGTGTGTGTGTGTGTGTGTGTGTGCGCGCGTGCGTTGGACAAAGAGCTTATTAAATATAGGGACAATACAGATGGGACATAGAGAGGAGATCAACCTTATACGCTACAGTCTCTATATGCGGCTGTGGCAGTATGGCTGGTATGGCGGACGTTGTGATCTTGTACTTATTTTTCATTTCTCCTTTTTGTCACGCTATTCAAGGCTTGGTAAGGCCATTAGCCCTTTTCCTCTGTCTCATTTAGCTGGTGCTTAATTGGCACTGACTTGGCACATGTTTTTTCCTTGTACCCCTTTAGACATGCTATCTTGGCTGTCTGCTCTCACGTGCGAACCCACCGGCTCCTCGGAGTCTGCATGTGCTCGTCGCCATACACTGACGCCGTTGCACTGATCTTCAGGAAATGTCTCCCCATCCACTTCTCACCTCTATCTTGTTAACAGTGGTGAAGATTCTGTTTTATAACGAGGGCAGGGGGCTTAAAGGTACAGTCAGTTGTTGTTGGTGAAAGCTGGATGTTTCGACACTCAAAATCCGAACCAGTAAAGTAACTCATTTTAGTCACGCCCACAAACCGAATCCGAATATTTATTCGTAAGGTAGTCTAGAGCGTTGAATTGATCTTCTCGTACTTGTTACACAACCGAAACTGTATGGAAAAGAAAAACGTTTTGCTTGGGGTTTCTTAGATGACATGGCCTTGAAAAACCCATGCACGCTGCCTTGAGTGGAAGGCCTGAATTTAAGTACAAGATTTAAGTACAAGGCTTTCTGAATTGAACTTTTTCATGATTGGTTGGATGTCATTGGTCCACATTCTGTTTTGTTTTGTTTTTCTCCTGGGAAGCTACAGAGACCAGAGTTTTTCTTCAGTTCTTTTATTGACGGCTCCCAGAATTTGAGAACATTTTATGTATAGATACAGGTAGTCCTCAAGTTACAATGGAGATGCGTTCAGTCACACCCATCGCAAGTCTAAAGAAATCCTAAGTTCGTTCTAGACCCTATGAACTGTATGTAAATATTACAGCGAAAGGTTTGTAGAGGTCTAATACAGACTTGTGTAATGTTGGTTTTTTTAGTGTTATTCAAAGTTTTTACATTTAGTTTACTGTTACACTCTGAATTCTATGGCTTAATTAACTATTTTGTGCTTAAAAATCTTTAAAAAAAAAAAAAAAAGCATACAATGTTTACATATAGTTCGTAGGGTCTAGAACGGACTAATCATATCTACACACAATCCAATGGGGAAATTAGGTTCGGATCACGACCAAATCAGGTCATGACCAGAGATACCACTGTGCATGTGTGTATATATATATATATATATATATGTGTGTGTGTGTGTGTGTGTGTGTGTGTGTGTGTGTGTGTGTGTGTGT
>JAQMCW010000032.1:23031168-23043313 GCA_030068335.1 Chrysichthys cranchii | reverse complement strand
CCCCACCCCGCCCACGATGATGAACCCCTTGATCCAGTGCAGTTTCCATTTCTCTAACTCCTCGGTGTCGATTTCAAATTTTAATTGGTTGATGATCTTGTCAGCGCCTCGCGCATGTTGCTCCATATACAAGGCCTCATATACTTGAAGCTTGTAAAAGACTGCTTTCAATTTCAAATAAAAGGATATGAGCTGCTGAAGGTCCTTTGAGAGACAGCGTGGATCCAAGCTGTGACTGGTTTATAGTCCCCACGATTATGCTCATCTCTGAGCTCAGGTGGTCAGCAGACTTGCTTTCTCCGTGGCTCATGGACAGTTTGACCTTTCCAGGGTCAAAAAGAAGCAATAACAACCGCCTCTGTGCTATTTGTTTTGGAGCCAGGGGGTTGAGAAGAGACGGCTGTTGCGAGGCAGGAGGATTAAGATAATGGCACCTTTCTGACTCCTCCTTGTCTATCTGCTAATGGATGGACAAGGAGGATTCGTAAAGCGCAGACCAGACTGACATGTCGGTAGGAGTGATGGAGGAGTGTCAGATTAGTCTATCCCACACTTTCCTGGAAAACGTTCAGCTCTAATCCAATCAAATGGCTCTTTGATGTTTCCAGCACCGGTCTCGCATCAATCCCACTAGCTTCTAACGCCATCAAGACTCCTCCCGCAAAACCAGGTTGACGCGAACAAAAGCCGAGCCTGCTGGTCTCCGAATCCTCCCACACTCTCACTCGCTTCCTCTTCACAGGCCTTGTTTGTTGTTCATTTACTCTGCGCCACTCAAACCTTGTTAACATTTTTCTCTCACTGCGAGCGTGGACACCAGGCACGATGCCACCAACAGAAATGTGTAATCACACGTTTTTACAAGAGCTAATGGCCAAATTAATTCCCCCCTCACAGATGCGTGGTAATGACCGAGTGATTTGTTGCTTATTTTTCACAGGAATTCATTGCTTTTTAGAAAAGACGCAGCTGACGCAGGTCCGCAAATGGCCACAAATGAGGGGATCTACCAAGACGCCAACATGCCTCTCATCCCAATCTGTCATATTTGTGGCAGAAACATCCATTAGCAAATTGAGACCTTTTTTTCCATTTGTGACTGGTGTCTTGGCCCACACGTTGACATTTACTTTATTCACATGATAAGATGATAAGATGCTTGATGCTCTTATGAAAGGACCATTTTGTATTACTAGTTAAAATAACAGTAAATGTCAGGATTTAAATGACAGCATGTCCTTTTGCGGGTGTGGGTGTGGTCGTTTGGTCACCTGGCACATTCAGATCCCAGTCAAATTCAGTTTAGTAACCAAAGCCTCTTTATTATTGAATGTTATTGGAAATTCTTCGCCGGTTTAAGTTCATCTTTGAGTCAGACCCACTTTCAGCCTTTCGGATAGATTTTACAGGACCCACGCATATTCACATCTCCTTCCTTTCCAGACATTTCTCCTGTATTCATCATTCGAAGCTTTTCCTTTTTGTTTCTTCACTTCACTCCGATAATTAAAACTTGCACCGGGTATCATCACGGTAAGTCGTATCAATCTAATGAGTTAAATTTCTGCCTGAAAATACATGTGAAAGGAGCACTCGGTAGCTGTGACGATGCAAGGTCTTGTGGATATATTACAGCCCCTTAATCTTAAACATGCATTATGTGCAGTCTTTGAAACTTATTTGGCAGAAATGAAGAAAGAAGACCATTGATTCTTGACAACAGGTTTGTTTTATTCAGGATTAGTGAAAAGAATAAATTAAAGAATGGAAAAGAAGGTGATTTTGTTACTGTGCCAAGCCTTAGTGCTTAAAGGAAAGCTCTATTGAGAGGAAGAAGTCATCGAGGCATTCATTCATCTTAAATGGCCTGGGCCAGAGGTTAGAAACAAAAACCCACACCATTGAAACTAATGACCCATTTCATTTAGAGAGCTTCACTTCTACTGCCTCACAAATGAACATAACGGCTTTTGAGCCCTTCCAAGACTACATATGCATATAGGAATGGGGAATTAAATGGGCTAAGGATAATACAATTGATTTTAACGGCCTCCTGGAACAACAGAACTGGGGTGTTCTACCGTGATGTCTCAGCCGCTCTCATTCAGGTCCTCTCATTTGGTCCTTTATGGGAAGTGATTTAGTTGCGTTTTAATGAAGCCTGATTGGCAAGCACATGTGAGCGACCATTATCATCAGTGGGCTGCTTCTCGCTGCAGTCTACAATTATGGGCACATTTAGGCACAAAGACATGGACGTTTAAATAATGCATCGGGAGTGATGGCAGTTCTGCGACCAGGTCACGTCCTCTTCTATCCCTCGTCTCGTCGCTCCTCAGTGAGTGAGCTCTTTCTCTCTCTCTCTCTCTCTCTCTCTCTCTCTCTCTCTCTCTCTCTCTCTCTCTCTCTTTGTGCATGGGTCTGTCTCACAAATTACTTTGTTTTATTTCCATATAATGAAAATGGCTAACAGGAAAAATCCCAACAACATAAAGCGACTTCGTGACACAAGCCTACAAGTGGAACATTCTGCAAGTCTGTGGAACTGGACAAGAGGGATGGAGCACTGTTCTTCCAGAAGATATCCCCAAATCTGTCCAAAATCGGTCGCAGTCATGTTTAGTTGGGTTAATATCTGGTGACTGTGAAGGCCATGGCAGAGGATTAGATTATTCTCATCCTCAATAAGCCATTTAGTGAGCCATCACACCCAGTTGCGGGCTTCTTTCTGAGAAACCACTTTTATCAGGGTAGATATATTTCATCGTAGAATAAAGTGATCATCACGAGGAACGTCGTGAAGCTTTGCAGTGATGCTCCTCTGAACCCGACGAACCAAAACCATGGAGGCGGAATGCCTCTCATTCCTTTTACATGGCTTCCTTTCCTTTTTCTTTCCTTTCCTTTATAAATCGGTATTTATCTCACCGACTGCCATATCCCGATATGGCGATTGTCCGTCATGGCCTGTGTGCTCACGGGTGCTGGTTCAAAAATAAAAACAAAAAGGTGGCTTGATGAACAGAGGCAACTGCACTGATTCCTATTGACAGGATCTCTTGCGGCCCTGAAGAAAAAGTGATGCAAATGAGTTGCTAAAGTGCTCCAAGCAGAGAGATGGCCTTGTGCCTGCTAAAGGCAGCCTTAAGGGCCACATGTATCACTGGCCATGGATCACTGGGGACTGCTTCTGTGAGACATTTTGTTCATTTCTCTGCCCCAGGAGGAACCAATGAACTCAGGGTGTGTACAGAGAAAAAGAAATGGACTGTGTATATATATTCAGGTTAGCTTAATGGCTGGTGATCTAGGCAATGCTGTCAGGAATGGAGGCAATTTTGATTTCACCAGCAGAGCTCTGATCGTACCTGCAGGATGTTTCTGAACAAATGTGTTCTCTAGATAATGATCTGTGGTTTGTGAATGATGTTTGCAAACTCTGAACACATTTCATGACAAGGTAATGAGCATGGTGTGCACGTTTCTGCACTTTTGCTCCGCCCTCATTTCATCGTCTCTTAATTGATAAACCACAGCCAACTGTAAACACACATTTGATGGCATTTACATGTCCTTGTTTCCTTACACTCACATACAAGATCCACGGAGAGGTGAATGGATAGCACACTACCAAGATGCATTTTATTGTATGTAACATGATTGTGCGTCCTATAAGCAGAACTATACACTGATCTATTTAGTGCTGCTTACACCAGGGTAATACACCAGGGTAAAAAAAAAACAGTAGGAGGGCAAAGTAAAGAGGAGATAATCTCCTTTATTATCTCCGCAAGCTACTCTGCATATTGACTGCCCCGCCTGTCGCTTACTATTCTCAGGTTAAAATCTGTACCGCCGATGACATTGGGGCATGCACAAATGAGGATGTATGACCGTCTTTAATTCTTTCACCCTCTCTTCTCCCATAGCAACAGACTGGCGCCTAGCAACCATGACCGGATACAGCGGCTGAGGCAGGAGTTCCAGCAGGCCAAGCAGGAGGAGGAGCCTGACGACCGGCGTCGTACGTACAGCCTTCAGCAGCAGCCATGGGTAAGAGAGACCGTTCTCACTGCTTCCTGACCATACTGATTCATTCATGCGGTTTCAGTATACTGCATAGTTTCTCTGTGCTCCTTTGTGTTCATATGGATGAAATGGCAATAAAAATTGACTTGACATAACTTGGATCTTGACATGGCTCTTTTAATGATTTGGGTTCCAGTCAGGTAGTCATCTAGCAGCGAGTTCTTGATCCTGATTGGTTAGAAGGTGGTGATTAATTTTGTAGAAATAAGGGATCGTATGGGGGATGTTTCATGTAAATAGATCATGTACAAATCATGTAATTATTTATCAGGAGATGTTTTCTGTGAAGATAAGTTAAGTTCAGGGCATATTGTGGTCCACTGTATGGATAGAAAGAGACACTGGTGCTTCTAAAACACATGTTGTTACGGGAGTCAACTTTACACCAATAGTAAACGTCAAAATAAATGGATTCAAAGCATGCCTTTTGTTAATAATGAAAAGCCAGCTGTAATCTAACACTTCAGGACATATTGTTGGAAGAAAAAAAAGTCGCATTTTGATGGTAACAGTAACTTGCCAGGCTGCCATGATCGTTTTCCTCTAGCAACATTCCCCATCATGATCGTCATGCGTTTTAGGTGTTAGTAGGACATGCACACACATCATCTCCTCTTGTACATTTAATTTCGGTCTGAGTAGGTGTTTTGGGAATAACTTGTTTGTACACGTGTGATTACAGATGTGACATGACATGCTAACTGCTTGCTGACATTGCAAATTCAGCTTGCACCCTACTGTACCCATTACAGAGCATCTCAGGAGTATGTGGAGTGTTTTATTTTCCATTCTGTATAGCAGAAATGTCATTTAATAACAATGACTCATGGGAAGTGCATCAAGGGAGCAGCATCCCCCCACACACACACACACACTCACACCCCAGCCTTATCTGCAGAAATCGTTTTCAGTTTATTTACACATCTCTTAAAACCCCCTATATTCTTCAGTCCCACACTCATGGGTGTATGTTTTAACACTAAGTCAAGCCTCATTTGTATTTAAGGGTTAGAGGTGAGACATTATTTTAATGTTATCTCCAAGCTAAAACAATATGCACTGCTCAAGGGGCTGGGAACTTGAGCCAGGGATCAGAGGTCACATAGCTGTGTATCTTTGCGCTGTAATGGCTTGAATCGGACATGGAAATCTGTCCTGTAGCTTCCTGTTCGTGGCACGGGGGGATTTTAAGAGATGACAGCCTAATTACCTTGAGGGATAGAACTATTTCCTAAATTAGGGGTCGGCTCACTGACCCTCCTGTCTCGGACACATGTTCCTTCATAGACTTGAATTCCTAAATAGTTCAACAGGGACTGATTATTTCAAAGGTGTCTCTTTCATGCAATGCGTCTCAAAAAAAAAAAGAAAAAGGAAAGAAAGAAAGTAGACTTAATCATTTCTTTTTCAGCTTCGCACAAAAGCACGCATATTTATGAGGAATGTGTGGAGGAGCTCGAAATGAATTTCCCTCATCATATCAGTGACACGTGATTAAAGCAGTGACAGTGTTTGAGTGGAATTTCTTTATGGGATTTTACATATCTTTTCTTCTACGAATATCGGCCTGCGTAGTCATTCCATGATTTTTATTTCTTAACCGAGTAACCAGCTAGCAGGTGCAGCATCGCAGAAATCAGAATCAGACTGGACTCGTCATTATCTAGACAACGACATCAGAGAAGCAAACCAGTGTGTGTTTTCTGCTGCTCCGTCTCTCTGATAGAGCAAAGGCTGTTTGGGTGAAATGTGGACAGGGCTGGAAATGGTGCTCACTACTGATTGGCTAAAAAAATCACCTGAATGATTTTTTTTTTCATAGTTGCTCAGCAGACAAGTAGACAAATAACATTCTGTTAACTTTGCAAATCATTATTTTTCATTTGGCATGCAGCTTTGTTTGCATATAACACGCTTCATGGTTAACTAGGGAGATATATATATATATATATATATATATATATATATATATATATATATATATATAGACACACATACACACACACACACATACACACACACATACACTTATGGATATGTTTCTTAATTAATAAGCCTTTAATTGGACTTTATGTATTGTAAAGCTGCTTTGCGACTGTGTCTGTTGTTAAAAGCGCTATACAAATAAAATTGAATTGAATTAACTATAGCACCAGCTCCTGTTCTACATTTTGATTCCCACAGCTTCCTACGTTACACACATGTACCGTGTGTGTGTAGTGTGCACGGATGATGCTGAATGTTTTCTGAACGCTGGTATGTGGAAACGCTGACAAAATTGAGAAAATTCCAGCACAAAGCTGGCTCACGCACTTATAGATAGCTCTGCTGCTATAAGTAAAGTCATCTCACAATTACATTTAGTGAGACCTAAGTGAAGATACGAGCCAGGCTCAATGAATGTATTTTAGGTCTGACGCGTGGACCGAACAGCGCATCTAACAGCTGTGAAAAGATGGCTGACGACTTTTGGTTTGCTTTACTTTTTTGTTTAGGGTCTCAACAATGTGTGCTAAAAGCTCATACACTTATTTGTTTCTTAGTCTAAATCAGGGGTGGACAAGCCGAGCCATGGAGGCCCGGTGTGGGTGCAGGTTTTTGGGATGACCTTTCTATTAGCAATTCAAAAAGACTCCTCCCACAGCTCTAAACTGCTTTATTATTGGCTATTTGAGAGGTCATCCCAAAAACCTGCACCCACACCGGCCCTCCACGGCTCGGGTTGCCCACCCCTGGTCTAAATGTATACATTAGCTAACAGTCTAGCCAGATGCTATTATGCTACTGTTACACTGAGAGCTCAAGCTCGGAGCAAGGATCTATTTGCTAACAGTTTATTCACACATTTCAAAACCAGTCCAGGGTCAAAACCAACAGAGAAAACATCAAAAGGGCAAACTAATCTGGAACACAATCCAGAGAATAGTCATGAAGGTTAACAGAGTGAAACAAAACAGAATCCAAAACAAATAAAGGAGGCGTCTTCAGACATCCCGGAAATAGGCAAAAGGTGTAAGTCACAAAAGGCTAGTCAGGGTCATGCACGATGAGGCTTTCCAGAATAACAAGGTACAGATCTTTAGTCAAACTATGAGTCTCCACACAGAAGCTCTGGTCCTTTTTATATTGTGCAAATAGGACGCTGATGAAGTGATGAAAGAAAGAGTTCCCTCAGAGGTTTTGGAGGCAAAAATGTCCAGACTGGGTTTTTAGAATCGCCTTAACGGCCGTTTCTTTAAGCCTAGTCACAGTAGTGTCATTCTTTCATACAGTTTGTTTTGTAATACATTTGTTCTTGGTTTTGGTTGCTGATATTTTGTGTAATTTGCCATAAACCTCATAAAGTGGTGTAAGATCCCCAAATGGCTTTCATTACACTATACATGTTCACTACACCCGGTACAGCATATTGGTGCAAACCTTCTATGGCCCAGGAGTATGCTGTTTGTAGCTCAGCCAAAGGAAAAAAAATGTCTCATTGTATTTTTGTCTCTGTCGTTGAGACCTTGTTATATTCTATAATAGACCCTGTGAGAACACGTAGAAACATACAGTTAAAATCCCTGATTAAAATGTTGAGCATCATTGCTACTAGTCACACCCACCCCAGAACAATTTCTATCCCTTATGTGATTGTCCTGGACCTGAATTTATAACTATACTGTGCCGTATTTTTCTGTCTAGTGGAAAAGTGTTAATATTAAGTGGACGAAAAACGCTTTTTTGCGCTATGTGGATTTACACACACATTAGACGATCAGGCCCTGAAGACATCCAATAGCTTGTGCATGTTTCGGAAGTTGTAAGTCTGGAGGTATCCATGAAGCAGTAATAAAATTTAGGTAATAAAATCTAGGTTCTCCCCTGAGTTCAGCTTTATTAGCGGCTTGGGGCTTTGACGGCTCATTCCGCACAACATGGGTTTCAGGTGATGAGAGGGGAAGTGAGGCGTTCGATCCCGTCACTCGGAGTGATCGCAGGCGTCTCCGGCAGTCAGTTTTTGGACGTAAAGCAACTTTTCTGATTGTAATGTACACCACTTCTGCGCCATCGGTTATGTAACAGGCTGGTGAATTACAGAAGCACTGAAGTGCTGGGATATGAGCATCACTCTGTTATGCTGTTATATTAAAAAGAAAAAAAGAAAAAGGTTCTTTCTAGCCAGTGGAGTGTGGACAGCTTTGTGAAATATTGATGCCTGTTGTAAACAGTTATTACAACTTTAAACAGTCATGTCAAATAATCACTGAGAGGATTGTTTATCTGTGTGTGGGCTTGCTTGTGTGTGTGTGTGTGTGTGTGTGTGTGTGTGTGTGTGTGTGTGTGTGTGTGTGTGTGTGTGTGTGTGTGTGTCTGTGAATGTTGTAGAGCTTCACACTCTAGCATTCTGTCTGTACTAAAAATTTCAACTAGTGCAAAAATAGTCTCTTAGCCCTAAATATCCCACACACACAGTATTAATGATTTAGAGGCTAAACAGCGGTCTGTATTAACTGGAGGCCCACTGAAGGTTTTAAAATACAGTGAGAGAGAGAGAGAGAGACAAATACAGAGAGAAAGAAGGGGATGTGGGAGACGGGCTTAGTTTAATGCATCACTGTCAAAGCATACTGTCAAAAGCCTGACAGGATAGTGTCATAAAACTGTCATAACAAGGTAACAAGCCGCTTTGGGACGATTCATAACTCTGTTTGAAAGCAAATAACCCAAACAACAAAGAGCAGATTTTCTAATGGTCCATTGTCAACACGTTTCAGTTCTAAGTACGGGGCAACAACGCGTGGCAGGGGTTCTCAATATTTGTGCCGTAGGAAAATTTCCACGGACCACCTCAGAACAGATTTATTTTATGAACCTAATCCATCTGTTCAAAGATTAAACTCGTTATTTAACATTCTGCCTCTTTATTGGTGCCAAAGAGCTTTTTATTCCTGAACTGTTTAAAGGAATTAGGTTGATATTATTTAAAGCCTATTTCGAGGGTTTGGCTTAAAGCTGTTCACTTAAAGAGATCAGTCAAGCGTGCTAATAATTTGAGCAACTAAATGTATGTAAATATAATAAACTTTAATAATGCTGGTTGTACATTTTAAAAAGTACATGTATCCACGGTCCTCTTGGCTATGCTTCATGGGCCCCGCTTTGAGGACCACTGCACTGCAGTAAGTTCTCAGCACACTGAAGCATATTGAACTGGACCAGGAAAGACCCAGTGCTTATGTAATTCCATAGAGGAACAAAAAAACTTTCAAGCGAAATGTACGTGTAGTGCTGTTGTTACTGATTAAGGGTTCGGTGAATAAATACTGAAAGTCATAGCAGCAGCCACTGAGGACTTAACACTTGGCGTGAGGACAGCGTCAGGCCTGGGATGTGAACGGGGGTTGTGAAATGATCTACATCATTTAAACATTCCCTTTAAATGCACTTGGCATAGGAAAATCCTCCCCAGTGATGATTTATTGCCTTTGAAATGCAGCCATGAGGTGATGCAGACTCCAAAACTTAAGAGCCAAGTCAACGTTAATCACTCCTGAGAAAGTATGACCTCCACATCTCCTGACATGCATCGTCCTAGAAAATAACGCAATAAACATATACACTGTCAAACAGTCCCATTTCTCAATGCGGACTCCGGGATTTCATGACCATTATGTGATTACTCATTTCCATGACCTTAAAATGTTCTCTCCCCTGTTTTTTTTTTTTTTCCCCCCCCTATATTTAACTTTATTCCATGATCCCAGCCTTCGGCATGAAGATTCGATTCGATTCAATTTTATTTTATTTGTGAGGCACTTTTAACAATGGACATTGTCGCAAAGCAGTTCCATAGTCTGTAGAGTCCGATTAAAAGCTTATTATCCTAAAAACATATCAATAAGTATCCCTAATGAGCAAGCCTGTGGCGACGGTGGCAAGGAAAAACTCCCTGAGACGACAGGAGGAAGAAACCTTGAGAGGACCCAGACTCCAAAGGGAACCGTCTTTATTTGGGTGACACCAAATAGAGCCATTACAAGTAACTCACATCGATGACCATGTGTTATATGGTCCAAAGGTCCAGTTGTGTAGCATCAGAATCACTGTAAACTCTGTTGTGTTTAACTGAATACAGAGCGAGATTTGAGTGCAAGACAGTCTCTGGAAATTTAAGTCCTTAGCCATTGTAGCAGAAGCGCTCATGGTGGCAGCAATCCAGTGTCATCTCCACAGTTCCTGGATGTATGTTGAGGTAGTTGGGAGGTAGAGGTAAGATGTAGCTTTTTTGTCAAAGCCACTAGTTTGCCGGCACCATCACCTGTCCATGTGACAGTTTTTGTCAACACAGCAGGTTCTACCCTGAGATTTATGTCATTTGAGCCACGCCCCCAATAACAACCACATTTGTGGCTCAAGCCACAGTGCTGCTGAATGCTCGATTCTGATTGGTGTTGGTTAATTTTCTAGAACAGCAGCTCCGACCGTAGTTCTGGATGCAGGGTTTATAATAACTGTTAAGAACTTGCACACGGATTTTTATGATGTATGATGACGGTGAAGTTTCCTGTGAATAGTCGGTTATTTCATATTTAGGGAAGGAGTCTCCAGTGTCGGAGCTTTGTAAGTTTTCTGGCTCGGGTCTGTCTTCAGGAAAGATGGCTGCACTTTGTGGTTTTACTGTAACACGACGAGCTGGATTTTTTTTTGTTGTATTAACTTCACGAGAGCAAAAAAGAGGGGCCGGACGGTGAGGTGAGGGAGGGACAGTTGTGGTATTAGAATATAGGTATAAAAAATAAAACACCCAGAATCTGTGGTCATGGTAAAATAAGTCTTCCCATGGGGCCACATCATTCTACCTGACTGCTGATTATTTTCCTGTAACAGTGCACCCTGTCATGTTTTATTCCGTGCATAGTTTCGTGATTGTGTTTTTTATGCATAAAAAGTTTCTGAGGCTGTAGTATTTGGATTCCTGAAATCCTGTTTCTCCGTTAGTGCTCAGACATGTGTCAAGGAATGTTCTTTATTGCCTTTGCTCCAAACCCTGAAGGCTTGATTTTCACCTCCTTTATCTGGACATAAAAATAAGTGCAAATCATAGTTAGAGGATCATCTGTGTGCTGCCAGATGTTTGCCTGAAACCTGTTCCAGAGCTCAGGCAATTAGATCTGCTTTGTTTTTCCTTCCACGCACAATCACAGCCTATAGTTTACGTCAAGGGTTTTGTGGTGTCCAGATGTTTAACATGAAACACAAACTCTTTCTAAAGTCTCCCCTTTCCTGTGTTAGCCAGTGGGGATCAGGCTTTTGCCAGGAAGTGGATGGATGCATTTCTCTGGCAAGCTCTTCACGTGTAAGTGTGTAATGACGAGTGTTATGTGTAAAGATTCGAACGTTCTGGTTAGAGTTGGTAAGCATCTGTACGTCATCTTTTTCTCACTTCAGGTCAAATTCCAGACACATCTCCCACCTTTGTTCAAATGTTTATTAAGGTCTCGTTTGCGCTGATTGGGATAATTCCCAATTTTAAAACTAACCACATTTTTCTGCGAATTTTTCTGAGCCTCAGACAACTTATTTGTTGAAGTCTGTTGTTTCATTGTTCATGCTAGTATACGCCACATGAAATTAAAAAAAAAAAAAAAAGGTTTCCTATAATGTCATCTGCCTAACTGTAAATTACCTCAGGATTCAGTATGAAGTTTTCTGCCTTAAAAATATTTTCAGTGTGGATTACTTTTAAACACGGACTGCATTCATTACTCCCATAGATTCAGCATTTCATTTCTTAACTCTTTCGGTGCGGGAGTTGACTAAAGTCGACATGTAGGGCTTTGGTGCTACGGCCATGCATACACGTCGAGAAAAGTCAATAAAATTAAATAGTCCAGTTGTACTCGCTAGGCGGCGACACGCGAGGTAATTTTTAGTAATATACTGTCACTGCTGTGCGTCAGAGTACCATCTGGAGCACGTTGTTGACAAGCTATATGACGATATGCAGTAAAAATGACGCGGAAAGGAAAGTTTAGCAAGGAGGAGGTTCTGAAATTAGTGCTGGATGAGATAT
>JAQMCW010000032.1:22873186-22884119 GCA_030068335.1 Chrysichthys cranchii | reverse complement strand
ATACACATGGAATTCCCGATGACGCTTTTATGAACCGATGGAAAGCGAGTTTCCAAACCCCATTAGACATGCTCGACTTCAGTTGAATGTAACTCAATCATTTTTTGTCAAACTCACTTTGGAAAGTTTCCTCATTCCGACTCATTATGCCAGCACGGGTCACAAATATCCACTCTTTACAAGCGTGGTGAGCTGAAAAGCATCTCAAAATGCACAACATGAACCTGTAGTTTGAAGATTGAGAAAAATTGACAAATCTCCAATTTGGAGGGGGGAAAAAAGCAAAGAAAGAAACAAAAACACACCCCAACACAACAAGAACAAAATAGGCGAGCACATATTGAGTGAATTTGGGTAAATTGGGAATTTTTAACTTGATCCCAAAAATCTTGTAGTAGGAAAGAACAAGTGACTGAGAATACATACTAATTGCACAGGAACACGTGACAAGTGCGAAGCTTTTGAAAGTCCTTCGCATCAAGACTCCCTCATCTTGCTAATCTAGAGCGGTGCTGCCAATCCATCTCGACAAATTAGCAGAGACACGACATGAAGTCTAGCACCATCACCAGATGCTTAGTTATTACATTCAGCCAGTGAAGCAGGCAAGGCTAGTACTATAATTATATGTGATTAACAAGCATTATTTAATAATTACCATGAAATATTTATTTATTTTTAGTTAATAGGTATGTGAAATAAAGCAGGTTTGACTGTGAATGTGGTATGGACCATAATTATAGTTGTCTGAAGAGTTGATATGTAACTATACAGTAAGAGACAATTAATAAAAAAAAAGTGAGCCCTTTTTCTGCATATCTACAGTATACATCTCTGTCTATCTATCTATCTATCTATCTATCTATCTATCTATCTATCTATCTATCTATCTATCTATCACACAGTGTGTGTATGTGTGCGTGTAAAAAGGCAAACAAGATGGATGGTTGTGGATGGATATGGAAAAAGAATAAAGATATGCCTTTTCAAGGTGTGGAGATGAAAAGAAGAAGATTTTTTTGGGGGGAAAAACATCTCTTGGAATGATGGAGAGCGCATAAATGTCTGCCTCATCCATTTTCTTTGAATGGAACAACAGAAACAAGAAGAACGAATTTGTAACGTAATTTATAACTTTGCATAGATTGCAAATGAGCCTTCATATTGTCACTTGTCACCTCTTACAGTAAAGAGTACAGGAAATGCTGCTTTCCATGACATTCCTCCCATACTGAAGTTTAACCACATGACATAAGGTTGATTAGAAATACAAGTATGTATGAGAACGAATCCTTTACACATCCTGTGTGTTCCTACAGTGCGAGATGATGAGTGTGTGAGCTAAAGCTGCAGAAACGACAGCCTGCAAGTTCAAGTCTGAGGCCTGCCAGCTCAGCGCCCACATGTGCCATCTCCAAATGGCACACCGTATGTGGCGCTCTGCTCCCTGATGGTCTGATGATGGCAGTAGCAGGGGTCTTTTATCCCACATACAGATCTCTCGGCAAGCAGCCTGTGAGCGGATCTCCCCGTCATCACACTGTCAGGCAAAAACAGGTGGGTCCCCAAATCCCTTCATCTGCACCCCAGAGAGTCACCAGCACCCTTCCACATGCCCCATGCTGGAGCTCCAGGCCTGCGGAGAAGCTCCAGATGAGTACTAGCTCTGGAACCAGGGGTAAGTAGGAATCTAAAGAAACAAATTCAATCCAATCTCCAGTTAATTCCTCAGAATTTTTACAAGTAAAGTGATTCATAAAGTCGTAAGTAAAGCGGACATTTTTAAACCTTCCCCCAAGCTTCAACTTTGGTAAGAAGATACTTGGAGTGTATATACAGTAGTATTGATGGAGGTTATAGTAGATTTGTGACTCAGTGCTTGGACTCAGAAGAAACAAGTGGGTGTAAATGTTCAAAATGTCACATTCGGATTGGTTGTGTAGAACAAAACAAAGATCAAGATGGATGGTGACTTTAAAACTATTCCTGCTACAAAGATAGATCAGGTATCCAAGTCCAAGATATCAAGAACACAGGTGGCTCTCCTGTATCAGTCAGAATGAAAGTAGTCAGTCACAGATCAGATAAGCTTGTAGAAACCGGTCTATGATGTTGCATAAACGTCTCGACGGCTTCACTTGGGTGAGGGGGAATGTGTTGGCAGCTGGTGTGCTAGTAAGGACTAAAATGGGAAGAACGGGATAAAATGGAAGGAAAAAAGGAGTTTGCTTTAGATAGCCTTTAAAAATGACTGAAAACTATTACCTTTTAGGGTCTACTACAGTTAATGGTTTGACTTGTCAAAGGAATTGCTATACAAATGGTTACAAATTCTCATCTTGGCTTGTTAAATAGTTCCCATGCCTGCATGGGTTTCCACCCAAAGCCCAAAAATGTGCAGATGAGGTCAACTGGCTACTGTAAACTGCCACTGAATGAGCGTGTGAATGGCGGTTCCATGCATTCATTATCTATACTGGTTAGCCATCATAGTCATGACATGGGGAAGCTGAAGCCAATTCCAACTAACTTCAGATGAGAGGTGGGGTACACCCTGGGAAGAGTGCCAATTTATCACAGGGCAAACACAGAGAGAAGAATTACCGTTCACACTTGTATTCATGGACAGTTTAGAGTAGCCAGGTGATTGGGCTATGGGAGGAAAGCCATGCAGGTATGGGATGAATATGCAAACTCCACACAGAAAGGCCCCAGTCGGCTGTCGGGTTCAAAGCTTCTTTCTGTGAAGCGACAGTGCTAACCACTACACCACCGTGCAGCCGCGTAAACTATACACTGAAGTAAAAGTCCTCACGAAGATATATCAAGTGCAAAGTTTTTGGAAGTTCTTTTATTCAATGTTTCCGCATCTTGAAATGAGGCAGAACTATCCGTTGGGTTGGAACTGGCAATGACTAAATTGGGAAAAATGGGCTAATAATAGAAGAAATACCAATTTTTAGCTTTTACTACCATCAACTGAAACGCACACAATTATTTGACTTTTTGAAGTGTGACAGCGCTGTAATTCATTCCCCCAAGGTTAGCCTGGAACTGAGATCACATATTTCCTGCATGGAGACTATAAATACCTTCTTTGTAGCAATGGGGTGTTGTTTGGTAGTAATATTAGAACTCATTACTGATTGACTAGAGAGTAAAGTCAAAACTTTATTTGATTGTATACATTTGGAGTTTTGAACCAGACACAACTTATTCCCATATATTTGTCTTCATAAGGAGAAGATACAGGAATGATCTTGTGTTTGTTAAATCAAAAGTAGTTAGATGTTCATCTGAAAGTTGAACCTACTATTCAGCATGTTTTTTTTGGGGTTTTTTTATATTAACTTTAGACACTAACACTACTGGTAACTGGTAATGGAGTATCTCTGTTACATTGTGTTTCATTTCAAAAGTTGAATCCCACCTTCTAATCTTGTGTTATATGGTGTACATAGCTTCTGGGGCCAATAAGAATCAGCCATGTCCTGACCTTCAAACTCATGAGCTAGATGGTAGAGTTTGAGTTTGAGGAATTATCTACTGAAGAGTGTGGAAGCTTAGAGTTTGCTGGCTCATCAATATTGCATAATAATCTTCAAATAGCATCTATTTATGCTCCATTTTAGCCAGCATAGTGCTTGGAGCAAAGGCATCAGAGAGGAGTGGGCCAGATTTAAACAGAGCACATACAAGACTAATCTGATCTTAAAGTAAGTACTTTGAATTGATTAAACTAGGCAGAGAAAGCAGCTGTCTCCAAGATGGAGTCCATCACAGACATAAAGTATCGGATGATGCTTCATCCAAGTGCATTTACAATTGAATTTAATCAAAAGTTTCCAATGTATTTGTCTTTTTTCTAATCTGTAATCTTCTTTTCATTTAAAAAGACATGCAGAAGTTGCTATGTAGCTATAAAATGACAAACAGTCAAAAGATATACAAGTGACAGTTGCATAATACATGCATCATATGTGCATCTTTTTCATGTCATGTATGGATGTGTAAAGACAGCCACTTGATTCACATCACCTAAAATTGGAAACTTGAGAAGAATTTTCTTCTTCTTATCATTAACCATTTAGTTTGGGTGAGTCTGTGCTCATGATGGTCACAGATTCCTATTATTCCTAATCTGGTCTTCTGCTGTTGTAGCCTGTCTTCCTCAAGGTCAACATTTTTTGCATGATGAGATGCTTTTCTGCTCACCACAGTTGTAAAGAGTGATTATTTGAGTTTCTAGATCCTTTCAGGCAATGAGAACCTGACTATTTTCCTCTGACCTCTCTTAACAAGGCATTTTCACCTGCAGAAATGTCACTCACTCAATGCCCCCCCCACTCAGCTGCCAGCAGTTTCTGACGTACTCAAACCAGCCCATGTCGTACCAACAATCATACCATGACCGATGTGACAGACTACACGTTTTCCTCCATTCCTCCTCTATCCATTGTTGGATATAAACATTACCTAAAGCTCTTCAGCTGTATGTGCATGACGTTTTGCATTGTTCAGTTCAATTCAATTATATTTGTATAGTCCTTTTAACAACAGACATTGTCGCAAAGCACCTTTACAATATATAATGTCCAAATAAAGGCATTAGTCTGTAAACATATCTACAAGTGATTATATACATATATATATATATATATACACACTCCCTATCCCTAATGAGCAAGCCTGTGGTGATGGTGGCAAGGGAAAACTCCCTGAGACGACAAGAGGAAGAAACCTTGAGAGGAACCAGACTCAAAAGCGAACTCATCCTCATTTGGGTGACACCAGATAGTGCCATTGTAACAATGCTGACTGCTGATTAGATAACTGCATGAACATGCAGGTGTTCCTAATAAAGTGAACAGACAGTGTATATTTTAATAGCCTTTTCCTGCTAATCCCTCCATCTCAAATGGGGTTATTGCTCGTAAATCCTCTGCTCAGTCTTCGCTTTAAATTCTGTAGTGTTATTTATTTTCAGATATCGTGTGTTTGGATTGTATTTTTTCTTTTCTCTCCCTCTGACTCTCTCTCTCTCCCTCTGTCTCTCTCTCTCTCTCTCTCTCAGAACACTGGCAAGCTGTTTTGCATTTGCTCTAATACGCAGAGCATAAATGCAGGATTAAATAAACAAATGCCTGGGTAAGCACCGAATGGCATCAGAAAGTCGGCCCCTGGTGCCAGGAGTAATGCTACAGTGGCAATGGTGAGCCCAGCACATGAAACGAGAGCGAGCTGGAATGGAAAGAGGGGAAAAGAAACGAAAAGCTAGCTAATCCCCAAGCGTTATCTCCAAGGTGTTTTGCAAGCAGCTCAGTATGGAAAGTTGGAAACCAGGCCAGCATTTCATTAGAGTCTGGGGTCTTTCTCCCTTTCCCTCTCCCTGTTCTTTCAGGCTCTCCATCTCTTTTTCTCTTTCTTGCCATTTTCCTTAAAATTCCTTGACATTCAAACCTGCCAGTACCTTTAGACAAGTTGGACACAACAATCACTCTAACTCCTTACAGTAAAACGGCAAGTAATTACAGCAAAGCTAAAACTAACCAGTTCAATACAACATTATCCCTGGTGGAGCTTTCACTACATCACTACTAACAATGGAGTGAGCGGAAACAGATTATAAAGGCTATAATTGAATCATCGTGTGACAAAAGATATACTACACACACACACACACACACACACACACACACACACACACACACACACACACACACAATGATGGAAGCAGACAGTCATCTGATGAGCCACAACCTGCAGGAACCCTGCGTGTAAATAAGTGTGTCTCTGGTTCTATAGGAAATGTCATCTCTTCCCTTCAGTGTTCTCCACGGATGTAGGCTGTCGCTGCACGCTTCAAAGTCACTCAGTGAGAGTTATTGCGTAACAGCATGGGCCGCTGCGACCGAGTCTGTGGAGTGTCATCCTGCATCATGCCTCTGAAAGATCCGGAGGCGAGCTGACAGCCTGGATCCTGAGCTCCTGCGGCTTCTCTCTTTCCAAAGAGGAACACACAAAGGAAGATCTGCTCTCCTGATCCAAGCTTTCTGGACTTCTGACTCATGTTGTGCTTTTGTGAAAAGTTCAGCGTGGATGCAAAAACACCTAATGCCCAAGACTCACCTCTGCTTCAGGGAATGGGAGTTTTTGTACCTATGAAATGCTGCGGTAATCATGAAGACTGTCCTGTGAAACCTGATCTTAGGAACACACTTAGAACGGTTTGTCTTCACTTCTCTACATTTGTATACTGCACAGGCGAATAGTTTATGACTACAGGGGCAGTGGTAGCCTAGTGGCCAGGGCATTGGCCCTTCAGTCAATAGGTTGTGGGTTCAAGGTCCACTGAGGTACCCTGAGCAGGGTACTGTCCCCAAGTACTGCTCCCCGGGCACTGTGCGGTTTGGCTGCCCCCTGCTTCACCTGGTGAATTGGTTAAATGCAAAAAAGTAATTTCACTGTGTCACGTCACATGTGTTGTGTTTCACATGTGATAAATCACTAGTATTTCTTCTTCTTCTACATAGGAAGCCCTAAAATTGCATTAAAATGTAGCAATGAAATGTTTCTACAGTGTATCAACTGTAGAAATGTGTCTATATTACTCATCACTTTCACTGCAATTCAATCACGTCAAATGATATCTCAGATATGCAACATGTAACACAAACCGTTTTCGCTGCACAGTGTAGTCTGTGTGAAAGTCCCTGATGAAGCCACCTACACAGTCCTTATAAGAATCCAGTAATGCATACATGGCTTCTGTGGTAGTACAAATCAACTACAGTGCGTTTTGTGGGAGGAAAGATGAATGCTTATTGGGCAACAGGATTTTAATACATAATTTTGGCTTCCCTGGGGGTAAATGGCAAAATTGGTGATACACAGAAAAAAATCTAACAAATGTTCATTGGACTGCTAATCGCTGAAACAGTAATGAACAAGACTTAACACATGAAATGTAAATATATCAACACCAATCAGAATCACAGTCTGTTTAGAGCTTCAGAAACTGAAAGAGTTTCTGTCTTCAGTGTCTTCACTGAAAGAGTTTCTGTACCCATCAGCCCCTGCACTCAGTCTTATGTGCCTGATCAGGAGAAAGGCTGGATTATCCATATGGGCCATTGGGCTGGTGCCCAGGAGCACCAACCAACGGGGGGGCACCACATGACACAAGCTTTAAAAATATTTTTCGTAAAGTTTTATGTTATTCACTTGAAATTGTTAAATTAATTACCGCCGCCGCCGCTGCCCCCGCCTCTCTTCCATCGCAATATTTTGCTGCCGCCGCTACCTCCACCCCTTGGCTGAAAAAGGTTGGGGCACCAGTGAGGTATAGTGCCCAGGGGCACCACTTTGTCTTAATACGGGCCTGATCAGGAGCACCTGTACCTTGTTCAGTACCATTAGTCATGCTGTTTAAGATTTGAGTTTTGTTTGTTTCTTTGTGAAGCCTCTGCTGACTTTAAATTCACTGCAGTTTGTTGTGTGAGACCTGCCAAGGGTGTACCCTGCCTCTTGCATGATGTCAGATAGGATTGGCTCAAGCTTCCCCACAACTCACTCACTCCCTCATTTTCTGCCGCTTAATCCTGTTCAGGGTCATGGGGGAAGCTGGAGCCAATCCCAGCTGACTTCAGATGAAAGGTGGGGTACACCGCAGGGCCAGCACACAGAGACAAACAACCATTCACACTCGCATTGGCACCTACGGGCAATTTAGTGTAGCCAGTTTGCCTAATCCCCTCTGTGCATGTCTTTGGACTGTGGGAGGAAACCGGAGTACCCAGAGGAAAGGCACATGGACACAGGGAGAACATGCAAACTCCACAAGAAAGGCACCCAGGCCGGCCCTGGGGATCGAACCCAGGACCTTCTTACTGTGAGGTGCCGCTTCCCGCAACCCTGGAGGATGGATGGGTGGATGGGCTGCATTTGATTTTGCTCATGACGATGGTTTTTGGTCATGTAAAGATATCATGTAAAGATATTCTTCATTTGCATTCACCCACACTTCCTGAAATATAGCTAGTTATATTATCTTTCTGATTGGTATTAGTATAAATTCTAAGTACAAAGTTATGTTCGTTACGTTTATTCTTATGTATAGGTTTAGATATCTAGTTGTGCCTATTTTCTTCAGTGAAAATGAGCTAGTTTGTTAGCAGCTTTAGCATTTTTTTTAAGTACAACATAGTAAATGTTTTTATCTACCTGTTGATGAAGACCAAAAGTCTTTTGACGCTTTTACTCACATGGAGAAACTGAGACTTAAACAGAAGCCTAGACCGACAAAGGAAACAGGTAAAACAAAGCACACTGAAATGTACTGTACTTCAGTAACAGACACCTGTGCTTCCCCTCGTTGGAAAAACTCCGTCACGACTGGCATACTGAAATGCTTTATTATTGCACTGTGCATCTCCATAAAGTCGAGGACGAGTTCCCTTTTATTCGGATTCCTCTCGAGGTTTCCTCCTCTTGCCATCTACAGAAGATTTCTTTGCCACTATATCCTCTAGCTTCTGTACAGCCAGATTTCTGCAAAGCTCCTTTGTCTCACTATCTATTCTTACAAGCGCTATACAAATAAAATCAAGTTAAATCGAAGCCCTACTGCTTAGGCTAAGAGGAATGACCTTTAGTCCTTCATGATACTCACTGCCTGCCTCATTTATCTTGCATCATCCAATCTAACTCTTCTCTCCCGAGTTCTGCTTTTTAGATCACTTTGTGCATTCCTCTTTGGAAGCGGTTGCTGAGGGCCGATTTGAGCTGGTGCTATCCACAAGAGCGTGACGGCTTCTCGAAGGGATGCATTATTTTGCATGAAGTGCAGCGCTCATGCTGAGTCCATCCAGTTTATCGACTGCTTCCTGGAGCAAGCATACTTCTACACTACAGGATGCAGGAATCTCATTTCTACTCAGAGGTTATCTGGAGTCAGTACTTTTAAAGGCCCAGCGATGCTAGTTTTATATCAGCAAGACATTGCAAGCAGAAGGATGTAGATGTCAATGGAATTAGCCAATAAACAGGTTTGAGTGGAAGACTGAGGTTCATCTTTGACATGCATACTTTCACTGTCAGCCAACTTTGGGTCCGTAGGAAGATTGCGGGATAGAGGGCTTTGCTGTTTTTTGTTTTTTTCCAGTCACATGCCAAGCTGAATATTTTAGGGAGAGAAAGCAAGAGAGAGAGAGAGAGAGAGAGGGAGAGAGAGAGAGAGAGAGGGAGAAGGCTTGTGAGGAAGCACGCATTTATAGCTACTATTAATGTAAATAATAGGAACCAATTTGTCTTGCAGGTGTTCCAAAACTATTGAAAAAGGTTCGCGCTGACCATGTGCTGTGGTTTATTAGGAACAAAACAAGACCATTACACCACCTTGCTATTAAATATTTTCCCGTAATTACGCCTGTAAAAAAACAAACAAAAAAACCCCCAAACCTTCCTGTAAAGAACACAGGCTTTATTGTTTCATTTCTTACATGTCACCAGTGTTAAGAAAATGCAATACAGCTTACTACGTCTTAATATTTCACTGATCAAATACTTGATTGCAAAAACAGTGCCACTAGCACCTGACTGATTCAAAATGCTTTCAGTGTTGTACGGTGTCCGCGCTATGTCGTCAGCTTTCAGTTCTGACAGTTTTACACACAAGGGCTTGATCCTTTTGAGAATCTCCCATCAGCTTTTGACAGCATTGGTCCATTACTTTGGACCTTTTGCAAGGTATCATGGGAGAGTAGGAGTACCGTTGATTGAAAGCAATGCAGCTATGGTTGATTGAGACTGGAATTGCGGGAGATCTCCGACCCTAAACGCGTTCTATATGATTATGCTTGAGCTGAACGCTGCACAGTGTAACGTATTGATGATATCCAATGATGAGTGTACTTAAGAGTGTGAGCAAAACAGGTTTATTGGTGCCAAGAGCCTCCCCGTCTCCTACTGTCCGTGTTCAACAGCTCCCGAGGGCCCGCAGAGCGAAGAGGCACCTGATTAATGGCAGGAGCGTCTCTCCACACAAGATTAGTCTTCATGTTCCATATTCTCAAACAGTAATGGGAGCAGGCGTTTGGAGGCTCGTACAGGGAGCCATCAGACAGACAGGCAGATGAGCATGTAGCATGGGAACGGTTCTGAGATGCTGTGTGTTCTTGGGTTTGACGGTTTGATGGGAAACAATCCTGGGTGTAAGATGGAAGGATGTCCTCTGTCTCCGGCTTTTTCCCCCCTACTCTCTCTAGTGCCTTTAGCCACCACTCACCATCTGCTCCAGCTGACTCGGCTGTTGTTCAGCGACAGTCTGCCAGCTAACAGCTAACTCACTCTGACACGTGACCACACACACACACACACACACACACACACCTGATGCATCAATAGACAGAGCAAGAGACGGCAGTAGATTGAGAGAAAATGAAAAGGGGAGCAGCTAGCTCCAGCAGGAGTCACGCAATTCCCTCAGGCTTTTTTTCGAAATTATGGGGAAGCCTAAACTGGGCCAAATGAGATTCTACATTTCATTGCTTTTCTTCATTTGTTGGTCAAATTCCACGGCCTACCGCCAATCATATCCCACGTAATGCATGCAGACACGCCAGCCGTGCGTCCCGGCTTTGTCACGCTGTGCGCCGAGGTGAACACCCCTCATTCGTTCTGCCGGTCTTCGATTGTATTTATGCTCAGTTGGATTAAGGCAGGCTCTGACTGCACACAATTCGCAAATCAAACTCCCAGTCTGGGAAAACAAGGCCCTGTATTGAGAAATCACTTCAGTGAAACAATGCATCTACACATCAAGATGCATTTACAGCACTGTTCATTTTTGTGTGCACCTGTGCATGTGTGTGTGTGTGTGTGTGTGTGTGTGTGTGTGTGTGTGTGTGTGTGTGTGTGTGTGTGTGTGTGTGTG
>JAQMCW010000032.1:22846612-22858579 GCA_030068335.1 Chrysichthys cranchii | reverse complement strand
GCATTAAAATCATCTGTTTATTTCATTTAGGTTTATTTTTCTATAATTAAGGTTATTTTCATTTTATTCTATGTTTTTATGTTTATGTTTTATTGCCACACATAAACCCATCATACACTTTAAATACATGTTTTGAGGGCTGAAACACATTAATTGTATTTACAGTACATTAATTTCAAGGGGAAAAATGATTTGGGTCACGAACAAATCGAGTCGCGAACAAATTAAGTTTTGAGCCGAGGGTCCACTGTACAACACCCAGAACACAGTGCTGCCTACAAATATGGCTGCCACAGACTACAACACCCAACTGTCATATTCACATTCATCACCTTACTGATCACACACACCTCAATCACACAGTCACAGGCACACAGTATATAAGTACTCTCCCAGTTCACAGTGAAGGACATGCTCTGTGTTTTCATGCCAGTTGGTACCGAGCCTTTCCTTTGGTCTGTCTCTTTTCTTGGTTTTGTTTTGGTTTTCGCATTTTTATTTCAGTTCCTGCTGTTTGCTCATTGCCTGTTTATTGACCATGCTCTTGTCTCACCTTTTGGATGATCTGCCAAACCTTTTCGAATAAAGTTATTGTTTCCTGCATTTGAGTCTGTACCTATTGAGACAAGTCAGTAAAAGCTTCATCTAATGCAAACCAAGAACAAGAAATTGCTACAAATTTTACAACTAGCTTACCTTGATTCACCAACTTCCACCACTGAACTGACTTATATTAGAAGATCACTTCTAGATCCACTGAAACAATGCAAGCTAGTTGAGCTAGTTGTTCAGGCTTTGAGCTATCAAACAAACAGTGTGGCTGTTTGCTCAAATCCCAGCACTGCTAAGCTGCCATGGTTGAGTCCTTGAGCATGACCCTTAACCTCCTGCATCAATTCTGAGTTGCTTTTTTTCCAACCAAATTTTCCAAGCACATGTACTGAATTATGTGTTATTTTATACTATGTAAGATACGACGGTACTTTACTACAAATGCTTCACAGTTGTTGACTGTTTACAGCACATTATCGGCAAGCCTGTTTTTCCACAGTGTATAGTCCATAGTATTATAGCTGTATACTGTACAGACCAACACCTGGAACACAAAACGGGGAACTCAGGAACCAGACAAATCCTGTTCAGACTTAGAAAGCATATGCCACAACAAGAAACCATGACTAAACATCGTGCTGACCTTAGAGTTTTAAAAGCTGGAGCAAATGTAGTCATTCCAATGACGTTTCTTTTGGGTTTGTGGTAACCACGTGTGATCCGATTGTTACTCTCCCTATTAGCATCACACATATTAAAAAAAAAAAAAGAAACACCTTGGACTGAAGACTTTACCACCACTACGGTATTGACAGAATTTGTCGCCCTTAGATGGCCCTCCTGAATGATTTCGGAATAAAAGTGTCGTTTGGCTCGTTTCTCATATTGAAATATTTGTCTATAGCGAACGCACCTATTCTGGATATGTTGAGAACAGCCTCATATTCCTTTAAACACACGCAGTGTGAACAATCTGCATATCCAATGTGGCTCAGCAGTGACACACACACACACACACACACACACACACACACACACACACACCTGCACAGACACCGCTATCATGTCTAATGTTTTTGTCTGTGAGTGTAAGATTCATCCTGGTGTATGTGAGATGCTGTGGTAGCACTTCTCCCCTGGCACACACACCTGTTTCTGAGACGTGATTCCTAAAGGAACACCTCATTACTGTAAGTGTGTGTGTGTGTGTGTGTGTGTGTGTGTGTGTGTGTGTGTGTGTGTGTCATTAGGAGACAGCAATATAAATTTAGTCGTGCCTATAGAGATGGAAGGTGTGCCACAACTCAAGGCTGATTGAAATTCCATCTCTTTTCAGCCTAATGACTTTTCACCTCCCAAATGTCCCCATGCTATATTTTTGGTTTTGGTTTTTGTTGTTGTTGTTGCTGTTGTTGTTGTTTGTTTTTTGTTTTTTTAAAATAGCTATAACTAATTATCACTTAAATTTTCCTTAGTGTATTTTCTGATTGCCAAAAAACCGTTAGATCTGTGATTATTTTTTAGAAATCTCTTGTAATAAATACAAAACCAGGAGAATTCTGATACAATATTATAGTGCATAAAGAAGAATTTGAAAAAATCTTCCTATATCTTTCCCATTCCCAGGCTTTAGCTCAAACAACTTGCTTAGAGTCGACAATCACATCTCCTTCACTTGTCCATACTGAATGATTTCATTTGAATTTTGTAATGGTTTCATAAAATTATGTTACGTATTTCAGTTTGTTGTAAACCTAGTGAACCTGGGTGCTGGGTTAAATCACTTATTCATTATTCTAATGTTTGCTGGCATACTATAAATGTAGGCACTGACTTAGTTGACACCAGACGATAGGGTTTTCATGCTTTTTTGCTAGCAAAATCGGTTATTGGTTTTGAAATGCAACAGTTTGCCTAATTTTAGTGACTAAACTTGGTAATGCAGTGTTAGATAGTGACTTTTAGAGTTCTCACTTTAACGTTAGATAAACTAATTAGTCTAGCTTAGCTAATGACAGGCCACTTTATCAGATCGGCCCATATCTCAAGCACACAGCAAGCACACAATTACCTGGAAGCTAAACAAGTTTTTTGTTGCTGTTATGGCCAACCCCAAATCAGGAGCTCGCTCACTCCAGTGTAGCTCATTCTCTCACATGAAACTGTGGAGACCAGCATGTTTATTACTATTTAACATCGAACGCATAGAATAATATGACTATTTAAACAGTCTACAGCTAACATTCATGTTTGGTGTGGTTATTTTTTCGTACATCTTTATTTGGCAGCTGGAATCATACCGTTTCAGGGTCTGACTCGAATCGCTGCGTTACATTAGGAGTTTGTAAATCCTTAAAAAATCCGCTCACTGTAATCATCAGCGCATGATATTAACTCTTGAGCCACCGCTACCCTGTTTACACTGTAAAGTCAGCAAGTCACTCAGATTAATTATCCATTACTGCGTTATCTCTCTGGCAATGGCGTTTGTGACAGTGCAGCACTTTTCCTCCGCTCCAGTCCTGCAAATTTTCACACACCTGAACCAGGTCATGAAAGGTCAGCTAATTAGCTGATGAGTTAAAGCAGGTGTGTTAGACTAATGTGTACAGAGTATAAGACTGTAGGACCGGAACGATAAAACCAGTGACATGCAACCAATTTTGCTGTCAGACAGTGAAATATTACCGATGCTAACCCCAAGCTAAGGCTTTGAAAAGCCTTTCGGAGCCTTTAAAAGACTAAAGTGTGGCACCCTCGCCCGTCGAAAGACAAATACATCATTACGATTGTGGTTTTTCAAAGATGTTGCAAGGTCATTATTCGTATGGACTTATAATAATATTAAATATGGTTGATTTGATCAGAATGGCAAGATGAGAAAAAGACTTAAGACTTAACACAGCTATCCTAACCACCTTATACCAACAACAATGTAGATGATGGGAGCATGCCGCAACTCCAGGAAAATTCTCATGATTTTTCATGAAATTGCTCGAAACATTGTTTGATATCAGGCTGGCATTATTTTGTTCCCAGTAAAGAAAGAAAATAAATGTGTTCGAACCCATGTTGCTAATTTGAACACAATTATCCATCACCTACATGTAATTCTCTATTTTATAGTAATATGGCATAATTATAGACACGAACATCATTATAAAATACATGGGAGAAGAAATATGCCACAATTGCTGAAACGCTACAGACACAAGTTCTCAAAAACAAGCAATCAAAATGTAATCTGAATGCCATAAACTGTCATCATCATCATCATCATACATCCAATGACCTGTATTCATCAAAGCTGTATATAAACAAGCACAGGGTGACCGATGAAGGAACTTTGGTCTGATGTACGAGCAGTGTAGATTCTGCAAATAATGTCCACATGCATTTACGATGCTTTTTGCAAATAAACCCCACAAAACCTTTGGAAAGATGAAAAATATCCCATCTGTCTGTTTTCTTCACGTTAGGAAAAATCTCCTAGTATGGTGTATCTAAAGTTTTCATTAACACTGGTTCGTGTCGGGTATTCAGCTTTGTACCTTATAAAATGTCCACAAATATTACAACCCGAATTCCAGAAAAGTTTGGACGTTCTTTAAAGCTGAATAAAATGAAAACTCATAACCTCGATGCCCAGACGTCTTCAAACTGTTCTGAAAAGAAGAGGAGATGCTACACCATGGGAAACATGCCCCTGTCCCAACTATTTTGAGACCTGTAGCAAGCATCAGATTTGAAATGAGCTCATTTTGTGCATAAAATCGTCAAATTTCTCAGTTTAAACATTTGTTATGTTATCAGTGTTCTGTTGTGAATAAAATATTGGCTCATGTGATTCGAAAGTCTTTTAGTTTTCATTTTATTCAAATTTAAGAACTTTTCTGGAATTCAGGTTGGATATAAAATGCATTTTTATATAACCTTGTCGTGTTGGTTTGACATGAAATGATATATTTTTTTAAATTATTAATCTAAAGTGGGCGAAAAGGGCGTCTGGAACTCTTTCAAATGGGATGATTTTTTTTTTTTTAACGCCAGCAGCATTACTTACATCTCCTCACATCTGATGTCATTCAGCAGGTCAAAGGTCAGAACGCTTTATGCTTGCTGACCCTCTAGGTCTTGACTTCCAGTCGGGTCGTGTCCCCTCATGCTCTGCCTCTTACCTTGGGAAAGAACAGTATGGATCCGGCTTGTCCTCGGGGACACACATCCACTGGCAACCTTATGGACTGTTCACTTAACACACACAGTCACCTTCACCACCAGCTCAGCATCATCACTGCACTCTGCCAAACATGGCACTTCTTTACAGGAGATTACTGCACAAGACACTTCCTTCTGAGCTCACAGAACAAACTTTAGCTAATTATTTAAAGGAAAATAATATCGGGGTTTTTTTTTTTTTTTTTTTTTTTTAATAATTACGTGACGTCTTTTAAAGATGCTCTAACAATGAGTTCCTTTCAATTCCAAGTTAAATAGAAAAGGGCTCCTGTGCATTTGTTGTCCTTCTCTTTGGAAAAGTCTCCTATTAAGTTATGTGATATATCGAACATCTTTAAGAACCTTATTTTTACAGTCCTGCTTTTATTAGAGCTTTTACTCTCACTGCTTTCTGTATATTTTTATCACATGGCTGTGCATTATTTTACTACTCTTCGTGTCTTATTTTTATTTCATTGTCAAAGATTGGAGTTTATTGTAACTAAGGTTTAGAAAAGTGCTTTACCAATAAAGATTACTTACTTCTGGACACTCCAGGGAGCTGTGAAGTGCTTGATAACTGCTAATGATTTTCTTTGTTTCTCATTCACAGGCACTTATTTTGCCTTTTGGGTTCTGGTGTAACCTGATATCTTCTGTATGGGGAACACGGTAACGTACATGGCATAATTAACATACAAAAATGACATTGTTGAGTTGAGTGTTGTTTGCTTGAATGCACAGTGCTGTGAAAAATTATTTGTCCCCTTCTTGAGTTCCTCCATTTTTGTTTATTAATTGCACTTAACTGTTTCTGATCTCCACATAAATTTAATATAACACAAAAGGCAACCTGGGGAAATACAATACACAGTTATCAAATGATTTATTGAAGAACAAAATCTCCCCAAAACCTATTTCACCTGTGTGAAAAAGTAATTGCCCCCTAGCATAATACTTGTTTGGGGCATGTTTAGCAGCAACAATTGCAATCAAATGCTTTCCATAACACAAGATCAGTCTTTTGCATTACATTTTTCAATGTGCTTCAGGTCAGGACTTTGACTAAGCCTTTACAAAATTTAATTTTTTTAATTTTTTTTTTGCTGTTCAGAAGTAAACTTACTCTTATGTTTCAAATCTTTGCCTGCTGCATAAACCAATTACGCTTTAGCTGCAGATCACAGATCAGATGACCAGACATTCTCCTTTAGTACTTTTGGGCAGAGAATGGAATTCATCCTTTCCTCAGTTATGGCAAGTCGTTCAGGCCCTGAAGCAGAGAAGCATCCCCACAGCATCACACTACCACCACCATGTTTAACTGTGGGCATAATGTTCTTATTGTGGAAAGCTGCATTAGCTTTATGCCAGGTGTAGCAAGATCCTGGTCTTCCAAAAAGTTCCACTTTTGATTCATCAGTCCATTGAACATTAACCCTAAAGTTTAGGTGTAATCGAAATGTTTTTGGCAAATGTTAGACAAACTTTAATGTCTCTCTTGCTTAGCATTAATTTTCACCTTGCCGCTCTCCCATGCAGAACAGTTTTGCCCGGTGTCTTTCTGATGGTGGAATCATTAAAACTAACATTAACTGAGCTAAGAAAGACTTGCAGCTCCTTAGATGTTCTTCCAGGGTCTTCTGTCACTTCTCATGTGAGTTTTCTATGCACTCTTGGAGTAAGTTTGCTAGGTCTGCCACTCCTGGGCAGATTTACCACCGCTCCATGTTTCCTCCATTCAGAGATGATGTGTGCTTCTCTGGACTCCCAGAGTTTGGGAGATTGATTTGTATCCATTTCCTGACTGATATGTTTGAACATTTTTCTTTCTCAGATCTTCTGGAATTTCCTTTGATCGAGACAGAGTGTGCTGTTTGTTGAGGTTTTCAGGGAACATCACATTGCTGGAAAGGTTGTATTTAAGTGATGTCTAGATTCAGAAGGGCTGGCAGTAATCAATCTTGGGAGTGGCCGGTCTAACTGAAACCTTTTAATCATTAAATTTGGCTCATTGAGTCCCTAAGGGGCAATTACTTTTTCACACAGGTGATATAGGTTTTAGGGAGATTTTGTTCATCATTCAGTCACAAGATAACCTGACAACTGTGTATTATGTTTACTCAGGATGTCTTTTGTCTTATACTAAATTTGTTCGGAGATCAGAAACAATTAAGTGTTGTTAATAAACAAAAATGGAGGAATTCAGGAAGGGGGCAAATACTTTTTCATGGCGCTGCAGTGTACAAGAGCCGTATTGTGGCTCCATCCAGTACTTAGAAATGAACTCAGTGTTTAACTTCAAAGTCTCTTGATATGGAATCAAGCACATAAGTACTTGTGTAAGATTTTTGTCTACTGTCTCATAATGTGACATGATGATATAGTTTGGACGTTGAGAGCTGGAGGGAGGTGGTGGAAATTAGCAAGCTCACCAGTACCAGCAGTAAATTTAAAGAATACAAAATATTTCATTTAAAATATTTGACTTTGGAAAATTCCACAGTATACTGCAGCTTAAGGTGCCTAAAGACGCTCACTACTCAGGAAAGATGACGGCAAGGTAATAAAGAGAAAAGGAACTGATGAATAGCATGTGTGGGGCTTCCTCGCCTCAGGCTGAAAAGTTCCCTCTGAATTGCACAAGCTGAAACAAATGTGATGTGTCACTGTGAGCACGTAAATGTAGTAATTTCCCCAGCAGGGAGATTACACGATTAAGTTGCTCAAAACAAATATTAAGCAATAAGCACAGCTTGTGATTTATTTGTTTCTGCATAAGAACATAAATGAACTCTAAACATGTAAAAGTAGACGTGGACTAAATGAGAAAGCAATTACAGTTTAGATTAGCGTGAGGAGTTTGTTTATTTATTTATTTATATCTATCTATTAACGCAGCTAATTTCCTACCAGTTTAGATTTTAATTATACCTTATGTTGTATTTTAGTTGATTGTGTTATTTTATTTTATTTTTGAGCAACTCCCTATCTATGTATCGGTTTGTTTGAGTGTAAAAAGTGATCAATTTCCAGTTTAAGAGATCTATTAATAGATCCATCTATTCAGAAGTGCGGACTGTGTAAAGCGTGCTTCGGGAAACTCCGAGTCAGGAAGTTCTTCTCTTCCTGTGTCTTAAATTAGCACTATTTTTGTACTGACCTCTGATCAGCAAGAATGGAACGAGCTCTGAGTGAGTTTTCCCATCGATCACTGCAGTGCATCTTGTTTCGTTATTTAAACACTGATTAGGAGGAATTGGGATATCAGGAGAAAGAATAACCGCAAAACAAGCCCTTCAGCTATGTAGCAAAAGTCAAAACTAGGTAAATCCTCTAATATGTGGCGTGTGTCTACAGGTTCCCATCTCCTGGTTGTCAAAACACTCTCCATCCATTATGAATGCCCTAAAAGACCTTTTTTATGACGGAAACGTTGATCCACACATACTAAAAGTGGCACTATCAGATCAGCTTGGTCTGCTGTTTACTTTATGTTTGAATCAGTTTCGAAAGGAAAGTGCCTTGAACGTAGTGACTTGTGGGGAAACAAAGAGCACATGATCATAGGGGTCACGTCTGGGACAGACGTGTCTGGTCGCGTCTTTCTCCTAGTGTGTCTCTTTCAGCCTGATTAGAGTCCATTCCCACTGATTCACTAATATTGAACCCATTCGTTTAACAACACTTAGGCGGCCGTGAGCATTACTGCGTGTGATGATTGCTTCTTAGGCACCTTCTTTAGTTTCCTGCTCCATGACTCATGTATTAAATGGCTCAAATAAATAGATTCAGCCGTGCACCGTATGTGAATGGTAATGTGTTAGAAATGCCATTAAAATTTACTATCCCGTTAAATTATACGCATCTATTAATGCCGATACGAAAAACCAGGGGAGGTTATAAATCACACCACATTAAGAAACGCACTGTTTTGCAAAGCGTTGGATTAGTAGGTTGTTTTTTTTTTTTTATATTTATTGCACATTGTTATGCCATTCAATTACTTCTATTATATTAATGTTATTTTATGGTATGTTCAGGTGCATTTTGTTTTAAATCAGTACCGTTTTTTTTATTATTTTATTCTATTCACAGGTTGTAGCTTTGAGTCCCTCCAGAGGTGTTAGCTTTCAGATATGGGCTGTGTATTCGTTTTTTTGTGGTTAAGGGCTCAGTGGTTAAGACATTGAACTACTACTCAGAAGATTGTGAGGTCAAATCCCAGCCCTGCCATCACTGGACCCTTTAGCATGGCCCCTAGACATCAATTGCGAAACTGTACAAATGACCAAAATGTCATACATGTGAATGTATTGTAATTCCACCCTCTTTGTCTCGCGTGATTCTTCACAAATATAATTCCTTCTCGTGGTGATGGGGAAGGATGTTTGAAGAAAAAAAAGTACCAGGGCAAAATATAGTTATTTGCCCAGCAGGGTAGCTCACTGGTCTGCGCTGTCAATGCTGTTGGTTTGAATAAAAGAGAATTTTACGATCCCTTACTGTGTTACAGTCAATATCCATTGAATAGGAGCACATCTCATAGAGTCTGTGGGCTCGGTATGGAAGCGGGCCCATTAAAACACAGCTCTCCTGCTGTTTCCCAGTCTGCCCAGCAACAGATCATGCAGGAGATATGGGAGCGGGGAAGATGGGGTGGCACGACTTTAGGCGACAAAAAAAAAAAAAGATGCACGTTTAAGATTTATCAGGATGGAAAATAAGGTTGTGCATTTGTCAACTAGGGGTTGTATCGTATTCGTGATAGCGCATTTTTATCTCTATTTCACAAATCCTCCCTCATCCCTGGACTTAAATCTGGCCTAGAATCAGCCAAGCCAATCTGTCATTTCTAACCTCTGAATGTAGACTCGGGTGTGTTGGTCAAGGTGAAGGGTTCCGACATGATGAGGCAATGCTGGCAAGTAAGCGGAAAAAAGCTAGAGATAAGAGTCTGATGATTACTTCATCCTGGCAATACAGAATTGGAATTCAGAGGTGAACAGCAGGGCACAATATGATACCATAGCTTTCAGGACAGGAGTGAATATCCACTGAGAAATCCATCCTGTAACTGGGTTTAACCGAATGTTTATGGAAAGTTATTCTGCATCGTGGGCCGCTTTAAGATGCGTGTAGTGTGAAATGAACCGCTTTAGTGTTCAGTAAAGTTCATTTTGGCTCAAGTAAATACTGAGATTTTACTCAAATGCATCCATCTATCCATCCATGTATTATCTGTACCACTTATCTATCAGGGTCACAGGGAAGCTGGAACCAATCCCGGGTAACAGACCTTGCGTGAGAGGGAGGGTACACTTCACAGGGCTAATAACACAGGGACACACTGACATTCACATTCACAAATCTCACACCTATGGGCAATCTAGAGTAGCCAAGAGTAGAGCAGACAAGCTAATCTGTACATCTTGGAGCTGTGGGAGGAAACCAGAGCACCCAGAGGAAACCCATGTAAGTGCCGGGAGAACATGCAGTCTCTCCGCACAGAAAGTCCTCAGTAATCCCATAGGTTTGCTCCCTGATCCTTCTTGCTAACCACTGTGTCTCCGTACCAGCCTCCAAATCCATTATTAAAGTTATTAAATCTCATTGACTGTGACTGTTCTCTTACATAAACGTTTATGTAATTGTACACAATAGCACTGTTGAATCCTTGATTGCTTATAAGGTGTTCATTTTTTATAGTTACAGCTTTGAAAGAAGTTCAGTTGCAGGGCAAATGACAGGGTTAGATCCATACGCTAGTTCTCATCTATATATATGAAATTCTTTTCACGTTTGAAACGGAAATGAGGTATGACCAGAGAACATATTACACGTGCGTATGAGCGGAAACAGCGTCACTAGCGCTTACGTTTTAACTAATCACTTCGTTTGTGGACGCCATTTTTATATCGTCTTTACGAATTGTTATTATTTGTGTGAGTTATTTTACTGATATTGAAAAGAAGTAAACACCTATTTGGGAAGTAATTATTTAAGAAAACTTTGATCTAAATATATATAATTCTTTTCGCGTTTGAAACGGAAATGACGTATTGGTAATTAACAAACTTATTTTATAAATACTGCATTTTATTTTTTTTTCCCTTGCACTCAGTGAGCGAAGCCACCGGGGAATCAGCGAGCATGTCGTAATTTCTAAAAACCAAAAGTTACAAATTGGGCTTAAATGGAAATACTCTCCATAATCAGATTAAAAACATATATAATAATTTGTATGGTAAAGGTTATTTACCATTTTTGGAAGGAGTCTCCAATGTCAGCGTTGTATAACAATCAAAGGTACCATCAAAATTTCAGACCCAGGAGAGGGTTCAAGATGGAGGGCTTTGCAGCTTGTCAGTAACATGATAAACTGCATTTTCTTTGTCTTCTTAACTTCAGAAGAACTGTTTATAGCTGCTATAATTTAAGCGATAACAGGAAATACCTTTGCAAATTTTGCACAACACTGAATTAACATTTTATCAATAAAAATCGGGAAATTTGCTGTTGTATGATTGAAAAAAAAAACACACTCTTGGACTTGCTGTTCTAGAAAATTAATTTGCTTCAGGGTGATAACAGTAACTCTGCTTCGCATTCAGCCAATACATCAAATATTATTTCCCTTTTACAGCACAACACAGACTGTTATATTCTTTATGTAATATCTGAGTCTCAGTATAAATATGGGCAAGCATTCTAAAAATGTTTTCTATAATCTTCATATGAATGTTGCATAATCTTCCCCTGAATCCTACGCTATATATGTACATTCCCAGGATACAGACATTTTACTCTCAGAGGTACAACAGTGGCCTTTCCAGTTCAGTTTAAAGGTATATGGCTATAATGCTATAAAACCATAGCCTTGAGGATTGAGGATAACAACTCAATGATGTTAATGCTTTTCTCTTTATACTGCAGAAGATATCATTTATTTACTGGCTGGTAAGATCATAATGTTGAGCAAGTCACCCATCTGTTAGTTAATTAATTAATAATATATATTTTTAAATGTCTTCTTAATGTTACAGCTTTGTAGGTTTGACTTATTTGCTGTGAATCATGCAGTGAATGAGTACTGATATGAAGCTCCCCGGTAAAAAAAAAAAAGAAAAAGAAAAAAAGAAGAAAAAAAAAAATATATATATATATATATATATTTTTTTTTTTTTTTTTTTTTTA
>JAQMCW010000032.1:22771472-22784695 GCA_030068335.1 Chrysichthys cranchii | reverse complement strand
AGGAATGCTGTTCAAAACAGTCTTGCTGCACCATGACAATGCACGTCCTCATACAGCAGCAGAGACAGTAGAGACAGTGCAGCGGATCGGGTTCCAGCATCTTCCACGCCCTCCTTACAGACCGGATCTGGTGCTGAGCCTTTATCACACCTTCGGTCCACTGAAGGAGTTGCTGAGTCTCAGTTTCACCTCTGATGATGATGTAAATGAAGTGGTGCTCACCTGGCTTCAAGAGCAGCCGAAAAACTTCTTCTCTGCAGGGATACAGAAGCTAGATGAACGACACAACAAATGCATCTTGCATGTGGAAACGTAATGTGATCAGTTTTTCACAGTGACTTCTATTAAAGCAGTTAAATATATTTTGACATTAAGAGGTGGAGATTAATTTGGACAGATATGTGGTTTATCTGAGGGAAAACCACTACATTCTTTAAAAATCCTTCTATTAAACATTATTCGTCTTCGTCTTCTGCCGCTTAATCCTGGTCAGGGTCGCGGGGGGAAGCTGGCACCAAACCCAGCTGGGGGAGAGGCTGGATACACCCTGGGCAGGTCACCAATCCACCGCAGGGCAACACAGAGACAGACAACCATTCACACCTACGGGCAACTCAGAGTCGCCAATTAGCCTAATCCCCTCTGTGCATGTCTTTGGACTGTGGGAGGAAACCGGAGTACCCGGAGGAAACCCACACGAACACGGGGAGAACATGCAAACTCCACACAGAAAGGCACCCGTGCTGAACCCAGGGCTCAAACCCAGGACCTTCTCGCTGTGAGGCGACAGTGCTAACCACTCAGCCACCGTGCCGCCCTATTAAACATTATTGATTTCTATTAACCTTTTAGCTGTCTTTGCATACCATTAGTCCCCATCTTTTCTATTTGTATGCCCAAATGATAGAAATCTTCCTCTCTATCTACAAGTCTTTTGTTCAGATTCTCGGAATGTGTTTCAAACCTCATTCTGCAGCTCACCCACATGTAAAATATCGGCCTTTTCTGATGCCTTTGAATGTGTATGAAGTTTCAGGCACTGCCTTCTGTGCTAGATTGAGAGAATGAAGTGATAATGGCTAACACATTGACGTTTCGCTTTCCCGGAGGTCAAAACGCCTGTGTTTATTTGCACTGTTAGGTCATGGCGTAATTTTTCATTTTGTAATCTTGGTTAACAGCTCCCAAATTAAGAAGAAGAAAAATACGACTTCAAACAAAGAGCAGCTTTGGGATGGATCCTTCTGGAGAGATGATGTATAGTGTTTGTCAGTTACAGGTTTGGAGGACATTTGCAAAGCATTTACGAGACAACAGTTACACAATTAGTGCACCACTAATGAGACTTGGGAAAACTAAGCTGTGTGCTTGGAGGAATATTATACGATACATACCCTGCACACTGCCTGCCCCACGCTACTCAACCACCGAGCAGCTTTACTTTGATTAAGACCTAATTTAGAACGATTGCATCTACTTAACTCCTACAGCATTTTGTCTTTTCTTTTTTTGCCCCTTCTCTCTTCACTCTGTGCAGTGATTTGTGCAGAATTCCCTGAAACCAGCTGTGTAATTTCAGCACAGGCCAAAAGGCATCCTGCCGTAATGAGAACCACCTGGACCTTCGCAGGCTGTCGCTCCCACTTCCCTTTCACTTGAGTTTCTGAGCGAGGTTTTACCATTTTCTATGGAATAATACAAGCTTCAGAGTAAGACAAGCTCAAATGTATCCCGTAAAGTGACTCACATTTCTTACCAGATATATTGGAACTGTGATTAAGTAAGGCAACACTTTTAACCAATAGGCTAGAAGCCACATTTGTTTTTCATGGAATTAAAAAAAAATGATCTGGTTGGATTTTTGTTTCTCTTAAAACTGCAAGATAAAGCGCAGATATGTATCGAGTAGATAAAAAAAATATCTGCCTTTACTGCCTTTCCAAGCATAGTGTATAACACTCATACATTCACACAAACCACTTTATAAACACCCAACAGCACACAAACTCAACACGATACAAGAGCCATGTTTCTATCAGATCCTCACTAAGTCTCCCTTTGTTCTGCTGAACTTTAAAAAATATCAAAATGATATACCTTTCTATGTGGAATTTGCATGTTCTCCCCGTGTCCGCGTGGGTTTCCTCCGGGTACTCCGGTTTCCTCCCACAGTCCAAAGACATGCACAGAGGGGATTAGGTTAATTGGCTACACTAAATTGCCCGTAGGTGTGAATGTGAGTATGAATGGTTGTCTGTCTCTGTGTGTCGCCCTGTGGTGGATTGGCGACCCGCCCAGGGTGTAACCCCGCCTCTCACCTGAAGTCATCTGGGATTGGCTCCAGCTTCCCCCTGCGACCCTGAACAGGGTTAAGCCACAGAAGATGAAGGAGTGAGTGAGTGTGTGTGTATTTATTTATTTATTTATTTTTGGGAACTGTTTCATATTGTTCTAGGAATGGTCTATTTTGGTTAACAGTCAAGCGCTGCTCCCAAAACCTTCTGGCGACTGTTAAACACAATGTTCTCTTTTCGTTATATGAAAACCGACGAGAAGCATCGTCCAACTGTTGCTTTTGGGAACATTTATTTAACTACATACTAACCTTGTAGGAATGTTACACAATAGTAAGTGAAATGAGGACCTAAAAAAAGTGTAACATAAATTAGAAAAACAATACAATATATCGTAGCAGCGAAGGTAGTTGCAAAATGTACTACTGGTCCAATGTTCTCAGCAGCTCCTTCTTGTGTGGCCTTAAACATGATAAATTTTGTGACACAGTTTGCAATAAACAATGCAAAACAAAAAGGCATTTACTTGACTCACTCAAATGAGTCTTACCTGGAAAACCAATGGCTACTACAAAAATCTACGTCCCTAAAATGTTCCCAGATGTTTCCAGTACGTTTTTCTAACCAATTATTGTTAGTTGATGAAGCATAACAGCACCTGTTGGGGCAGTCAATCAATGTTTATGCAAAATATGTATTTTTTTTACTCTTTTTCAGCCAAATCTGTCTGTGAGTGAAGCTCTAAATCTGTATAACTGTATATAACACAAGTAACCACAATTATTACTGAATTACTCTCGCATTGGACAAAATGTTTTCTCATCTGTTTTCTTTCTCATCTGTCTCATTCAGTGACCTTTAATGTCAGACTGTAATGACTGTAGTTTTGGATTTGGATGAGATCACCAACAGAACTCGGCTTGCGCATTCCACATTCGAGAAATTCCTCTGAAGAGTCATCAAGAACCACGACCTCTCCAAGGGACCAAAGATCGATGCGTACAGGGCTGTAGTTATTAGCACTCTCCCGTATGCATGTGAGACCTGGGTCACCTACGACTATCACATCAAGACCCTGGAACAGTTCCCTCAGCACTGTCTGTGTAACATCGTGGGTTCTCCTGGGAAGAAAGCTTGACGAACATGGCAATCTGGACTCCACTGAAACTATCATCCTGCACCAGCAACTCATGTGAACTAGACACCTGGTTTGAATGGATGATAAGTGCCTGTCAAAGCTCCTCTTCTATGGTGAACTTTCTGCTGGATCATAGCACATAGGGAGACCCTTGAAGATCTGATCAAGAGCAACATCTTGGAGGCACGAATTCCTCCTCAGTAGCCAGAGTTCCTGGCCAAAGACTGACAGCAATGGAGGCAAATCTTGTCTATATCAGCGGCGATGACATTCAATGCCTCAATACGGAAGAGAAAAAGGAGAGAAGATGATGAGGCAAAGAAAAGAAACCCAGGAAGAACCGTTCCTCCTGTGCCAGCACTGTAGCAAACCTTTCCATTCAAGACTGGGTCTTCACAGTCATGTTCATGCTCATGAACATCAAGTTCAACAATGTCAAGCTTATCAAGCTTAACGGAGAAGGAGAAGAAGAGGACGAAGGAGACGATCCCTCACTTGAATTCAGTTGGACTGACGACATGTATGTTTATCAGCATTCCTTTAATATACTCCTCACATGCTTGGTACTCTGTGTTTATTCCACTAGACTCTCTCAGAACAGTTACAGTACACATCAACTTCTCTCCCCATTCACGTCTCAGCAGTTTCGGCCAAGCCAAAGAATTTCCCATATGAAAGATGGCATGCTAGTCTCCCCTGCACAGCTGTCAAACACAGTGTTACCTGGCTGATTTAGACGCTTTATACAGCCTTTAATCAAGCAGCAGAGAATTTACTGACAGCAGATGGGCGAACAATGCTTCAGTGAGGAATGAAACCAAAACTACAACTCTGTACACACTAAAAAAAGGAATATGGGCTTTTTAACAGGAAACATTATGTATAGCTTACATAAAATATTCTCATTAAAACATAACTTCATTGCATATACTACATTTAAACCAGTATCGTTTCTACTAGTAGACAGTAGTTTCGACTAAATTAGATTAAACTAAATTTAAACAAACATCAAGGCTACTAGGCAATAGTAGATTAGATTATATTAGGCTAATTTAGGCTATATTTGACTAAGTAACAGATGTACTAGTAAACGTTAGATTACACTGGATTACAATAAATTATATTAGACCAGATTTAAACAAGTATCTAATCTACAAGTAAACAGTAAAGTAGATTAGACTACATTTAAACATACATATAACATCCTTGTAAGCAGTAGATTAGATTAGACTAGATTAGAATACAGTTAAACAAGTGTCTAATGTACTAATGAACAGCAAATTAGTTTAGAATAGGCCAAATTATGTTAATCTAAATTTAAACAAGTATCTAATCTAGTAGTAAACAGTAGATTAGATTAGACTCGATCAGGCTATATTAAATTATACCACATTTAAACAAGTGTCTAATTGACTAATAAACAGAATAAATTAGACTAAATTAGATTAGACTGTATTCAAACAAGTACCTAATCTACGAATGAATAGCAGATTAGTTTAGAGTAGGCTAAATTATATTAGTCTAAACAAGTATCAAATCTACAAGTAAACAGGAAAGTAGATAAGACTAAATTAGATGAGACTACATATAAACATATATATAACATCCGTGTAAACAGAAGATTAGATTAGACTAGATTAGAATTCATTTAAACAAGTATCTAATCTACTAATGAATAGCAGATTAAATTATATTAATCTAAACAAGAATCTAATCTACTAATGAATAGCAGATTAAATTATATTAATATAAACAAGAATCTAATCTACTAGTAAATGGTAGATAAGATTACACTAAATTAGATTAGACTACATTTAAAAAAGTATTTCAGGATTCGTTCTTCTCTTTTCAGGATTATTCTAGGACTTTAAAAATACATGATCAGATCATGTTGGTTGAACGAAAACAAAGACATCTCAGTTCATTTATGTGGAACTGATGTACACATTTAAATCAAGCAAATTCAATGACGGGACAACAATCTGCTTCAGACCAAACACACACACACACACACACGCACGCACGCACGCACGCACTCACGCACACACACACTCACACTCACTCTCTCTCTCTCTCTCTCTCTCTCTCTCTCTCTCTCTAACATCATGTGACTGAGGAATGCAACCATTAAATTGATTCCATCACCATCTTTCAGAATCAGTTCTCAATTATTATTATTATTTTTATTTTTTTTCATATCATGATCCAGTTTTGTATAAAGCTGTATTGTATAAAGCTGTAATCTCACTGGTCACAGTGTGAACCCAGGTCACATGACAGTACCTCCTACTGGAACAGTTAGCGTGCAGCTGAAATGCCTTTTAGCAGAAAAAAAACATGGATGAAATCAGACCATCAACCTTGAGACGTTTTATGGACCTTGTTTTACACCACCTACATAACGTTCTGATTTCTATAATGAAACCAAATACAACATTCATAACCTAAACCATCCAAAAAGGCTTCGCCAAATATGTGACCCACGCTGGTATAATGAGTCGGAATGAGGAAATTTTCAAAAGTGAGTTATTGTTACTTCCACATTGTCCATCTAAAGAACTTGAAACTGAGGTGCGGTTTGTTGAAATCGGACAAAAAATGACCGCCTAGCAAGTAGCCACTTTCGTTTATGTCTAATGGGGTTTGGAAACTCGCTTTCCATCGGTTCATAAAAGCGTCATCAGGAATGCCATGTGTATTATCGGGAAGTAGAGGAACTACACATCACAACGATACCAAACATGGGTAGGGGGATTCCCCCATCTCGCCGCGAGCGCGTGGTGAAAAACATGGATTTATGATGGAATTTTACGACAAAGGACTAATTAATGAAGCCATACGAATGAACATATGAACAAAACCTTAAAATAAAAGTAGTTTGGGATGTTTTTCTTGCTGTTTTATCATGGGGATCAATAAATGAGGGCTTTATGGACTCATTTCTGAGAAAATCTCATTTCAACCGAAACCATGTTTTGCCTCTTAGCTCATAATTAGCCTACGCGCATTCCGACTCAGTATGCCAGCACGGCTCACAATTTCTAAACATACAACCATGCCAGGGTTTCGCAAGCTCGAAGTTGCCTTCTGGGGCAAAATTGGCAGTGGTCTCAGGGAGGGAGGGGTGGCATACCCTCTGGTCTGTCGGTCATAACTGACACTACCCAATCATGGATGTCCATGAGCTCACGCATGCTAGCTTCATGTGCCTCACAGGAAGTACGCAACAGCCTTCGCCCCCTCCCCAGGGGGTAGCTTTTGTGTAATTGGGAAGAGCTGTCTAGTGAGTGGGAACTGGCCATAACTAAATTAGAGAGAAAATCAGGAATAAATCCCCCACCCCCCCTTCAAAGAAGTATTAACATTAACATGCCATGCTTTTTCAGTGGTAACTTTGTGAAATTAAAGTCAAATTAACAAAATCTGCAGGGCAGCATTCAGGGGCAGCAAAGGCTTTTGTTCACCACTAATCATTCCACAAGAATGTATTAAACATCACTCAAGATATGCAGGAAGAAATCCTGTAAATGGGCTCTGCATTGTTGCTGTGCAATCACCATCATTTCAGATATGGCTACTGTAGACCTTGTGAAATTACTCAGCCCCATTGTTCCAGGCTTCTATTCCTCTCAAGAGACATCACTTCACTTAAAGGCACTGATGGAAAAGCCTGTACCAGACCCTCTCTCTCTCTCTCTCTCACACACACACACACACACACACACACACACACACACACACACACACACACACACTCCCCATGCTATTTGTAAAATGAGTGTAATTACCCATAGTGATTGGTCATAAAGGAACACGTCCCTTTGTTCCTGAAACATTACATTACTGGGTTGAGATGGCAATTCTTAAATTGAAGTGCTCTTCCCAATCACATCAATGTATGTAGCGGGATTGGATTGTCATTTCTGAAAAAAAAACAAAAAAAAAAACGTCTGAGCTTTATCTCCATTGGGGTGTTATCACTCATGATTTATAGGGTCGCGTTTTCACCCCCTTCGAGTGCATTTTCAATCTCGAAAAGGAACAACATCTGCCAAGCGACGGAAAACAGGCCTTTTAACAGAAAGCACAATAGAAGGAGATTTGATGGTCCAGATGAGTCGTTGTGATGAGCGCACACTGACTGCTGACTAAAGCATTCGCATTTCCTTCATGCAGAAAAACAAAGGTCAGTGACCCGGGTTGAATGGCACCACATGGGGAAAGAGTAACAGAAAACCCAGGAGGTCAGGCACCTCAGTGAATCATCCACCACAAGCCACAAGTATTTTTTTCATTTAAAAACCAAGAATTCCTTCCTATTTCCCCTTCATTTCCATGCATTTTTACCTTCAGAGTTTTCCTTTATGGAAGGAAACCTTTTTCCTCAGACTTTCAGGAAAGTTTGCCATTAAATATAAGGAAAATTATAAAAAGGTTCGACCATTGGGTGACCCCTATGGGAATTCCAGCCCTTATTGTAATCCTATACAGTATAAAGACATTACGGGTGAACTTAAATTCCTTAAATTCAGCATAACTGTCATGCACTCAAGTGTGCAGGGCAAAAAAAAATACCCACTGTATCCCAACATGAAAGGAAATTTGCTTGCTTTGCACCCAAGTGACCCCTATGATTGGATTTAAACTTACAATCATCTGGTCACAGAGACATAAACATTAAGCCTAATCCTGCCCACAGTGGGTAAAGTCATTGCAAACATTATTATTATTATTATTATTATTATTATTATTATTATTATTATTATTATTACTACTACTATTTCATGTTTTCATTTTGTTCATGTTAAATTTAAATCGCCATTGTGGCCTAGAAGGTATTTACACCAAATCCCTCACGTATTAGGTCATGTAGAGCAAATATTAAGCCAATATAATAATGACATTACACTGTATGGCCTTTAATTTTACACCAAGGAGCACTTTAAATATTCTGCAAATGCAGCTATGTCCTATATAGTAGTGAAACTGCTTTTAGTATGCTTTTACCCAGAGCAACAAATTGTACTAAACTGTACCTTTCCTTGTCATTGCTATGTGACTGTTATCTTTTGTTCCTTTAATACGTATCTCTCACCTGGAAATGTGAATATTTCCCGTTAAAAAAGACTTAAAGTACATCATTGGGCCATAATGACCTTTTAGAGTGAAGCTTTAAAAGTACTCTGCATGCATACTATAACGTCGTCGCAGGCAAAATTTATTAGATATAAAATAAACCAATATGGGCTTTAAAACCAGGTTTGGATGACTTAAGCAGACATTTGAAAAACAGCACTTGAAATCAGGGTGCATTACTGCATCCCGCCTCTCGACTCGAAGGACCTCTAGAGGCGAGAGCAGCACGCGTGACCATGCAGCCGCTCGACTCTACCGGCGCTGGTGTTCTTGCCTCACGCTCGCACCTTAAATCTCATGGCTGAACTGCTGATCAACCCACGCACACAACTGTACAGCTCTCCTTCTCTCCCAGAGAGCTTATTTCCTTCAGTTTAGCTCCAACCTGTAATCTAAACTTAATTAGAGTTTTCACTCTGCTGAATCAGGTGCGTAAGATAGATGCACGTTGGAGCGAAACTATAGAGGACAATCACAGCACTGCTGGAGCATGTTTGGATGTCTCTGTACTGCACAATAGTAGCCTACGGAACACAATAGTACTGCACAATGAGCCATGGGTAATCGGTATGTCATGCCTGGTGAGGTGTTTTTGCATTGATATGCATTGCAATGTGGGCTGGAGGGAGTCTTGGGCAAAGAATGCACACAGCAAAGCTCACTATTTGTTCACTTTTCTTTCTCTAAGCCTCAAAGAACTTAATCAAGTCAGCTGAGACTGGTTTAAAAACATGCAGGACTGATGGGATTTTCATACTACATGTGACTAAAGATCTTGTCTGAATCGATTTGTCAATCACAACTCATTGTTTGACCGTTGACAAATATTGGGCAGACAGTTGGCAAATACGTGTCTGAACATTGAGCAGGCTTTAATTACACTCCTGCCCCTGGTCTGTCTGATCTACTCCGTGACGATGTGGCAGCTGTCAGCTGGGGAGTTGGGTTTGTTGTTGGAAACGTGCCTGACACTCATCAGTGCATCTTCATGCAAATAAGGTTTAGAGGAAGTCACCGTTTAGGTTAGGCTACCTGTTTGGGATATAACTGCCAACAAATGATAATTCATTTCAAGGCTGTCCTCTCTGTTTTTGGAACTTTTGCATAGCTCATCTATTGGAATAATTCCACGTTGAGCTAGGACAACTCACAACAATTGGTTCGTTCGTTAGCTATTATCTCACACAGAAACTCAGTGAGCTTATATGAGCTTAATCTGTGATGAGACAATACCTTCATCCATGAACACCATATAATTTCCTAAAACACTTCATTACAATTGAATATATCCGCACTAAATTTGTTAAAGTATTAATGCGCCACCAACTCACTCCAGGGCTGCGTCCCAAATCACATCATACATAGCATGTCGTTTCAACAAATTAAACTTTTCATACAAAGAATAAAACACAAGGGTGCATGAAGTTACAGACAAGTACTTAACAACAGGGTGGTGTAAAGAGTTACCACCCCAATTTCCCATTTTCCAATAACAGCACACCCTAAAGTGCTTTATTCCTCTTACACCACAGCAGTTTGTTGAGGCTAACAGTGGTGATGTATTAAAGAACTACTTGCACATTTTATCCATTTTTAATTACTTTTAATGCTGTGGCGCTTTTGAAAACAGGTTACTGTCATTAATTCCCTTATAGCTAAATAGCCATTCCCTCGCCGGGCTCTTTTTTTTTGTTTTTTTTTTGTTGTTTTTTTTGTCTCTCTTGATATAAAAGACAAAATAACTGCAGTATGTGCTGTTTCTAAGAAATTCCCAAAAAAGGCTAACAGTTTGGCACTAGGTTTTTGGCTGTAAGATAATCAACACAAACAACAGGTAATGCTGTAACATACAGTACATCACTAAAGCTAGCTTCAAAATATGCATTTTTACAAATGTATACTTCTGCTCTAAGTGAAACATGCCCTAAGTATTAATGTGCCACCACCGCACTCCAGAGCTGCTTCCCAAAGCAAACTCTTCACACGACAATGAAGGAACACCAGAAACCTCACACACCACAAAAACAGCATAGCGTGGCTAAGGACATACCCAAGAGCATTCCAGACATTTAATTACTAACAGGAAACTGAAAATCTATTTGGATTTTAAAAGGTCATAAAACAATGTGCTAAATACTAGAACTGCTAAGCATGCTGAGAACACTGATTTGACTCAGGGATGCCATGATATTTTAGGACACCTTAGCAAACAAACGTAGCCAAGTTACTCACTATATTCTATGGAGCAGCCGACCGGGATTTTTGTAGGGAACCTAACATCCATCACGCTTACATGCACACTAATATTGCACTATTTCTCCAAACATGACAATATTTGAACGCTGATACAGGTCATGTAAACAGCATATTCTGTTTGGATATTCCAAAATTTGGCCTTATTCCAAATTTAGCATTTTTTGATTAAGACATGTGAGATAAACCGATATTAATTTGCTTTTAGGAGCCTTCTTTGGACCTGTATACGGTGCACTGGGAATATGGCTCTCAGTTTGGGTTTTTACAGCAGTTTGAGACACACAGCCTCTTGCCTGCTTACGGTCAGTTATATAGTACGTACATCATGGGGCATTTTAGGTGAATGGGCATTTGCATGGCTGCAGTTCACAGGAACATTAGTGGAATATTCCTTTTCATTAGTCATGTAAACGTAGTACAGTCATCCCCCGCCTATAGCGGAGGTTACGTTCCGGCGCCCCCCTGTGAAAGGTGAAATCTGTGAAGTAGCCATGTTACATTTATTTTATTATATATATATATATTAAGGCTTTATAAACCATTTCCACTCTTTTATTAACCTTTCCCATACTCTTATAAACATTTCCTATGCTCTTAAACACTTTCTACACTCTTAAACCTATGTAATTTTAACAACATATAAAATTCTACATGGGTGCTATATGCCGGTGAGTTGACTTCCTGTTTATAGCCGTCCTAGCCATTCCTAGCGCCCCCTTGCGGTCACCTGACTGGTCTGCCTAACAAGCAGAAGTGGCGTACACTGCGTTTTCATTGTGTATTCATCCGCTGATGAAATACATACTGCATTTTATTTCAATTTAATATTCTTTTAATATGTTTGAATTAACATTTTTAAAATATTTTTTATATTCCAGAGTCCCGCGAAATAAAAAAAAAAACGCGATTCAAAATTTGAAAAACCACGATGCCCTAAACCCGCGATAGGTGAACCGCGATATTGCGGGGGATTACTGTAATTGTAAATCAAACCCTAACATCGGGCTAAACAGAAATTACAGTTCACAGTGTAGAAACTTGCTTTCTTGACTCATGCCAGCTGAACTTCCACGGCAATAAACACTGTTCTTCAAAGCAGTCTAAACTTTTGCTCCTAAATTCTATACTTTGGTCATCGGAAATTTAGCAAAATTCAATCCAAATGATCTGCCAATTCTGCTACGTAAAACAGGCTGCGAGTGCAAAAAGTGTCAAGCATTACACACTTTGGTGACATACAACATTCAGGCTTTAAAATGGCACTACTTTGCCATTTGAGATGGACCTTTGAACTGTAGTGTGTAGCAATGGACACGTTTTACACTACCCTGTCCCACCATGGTGCAGAACTGGAGGGGCTTGTAGCAGAGGGGCGTACATGTCTACCAATGAAGGCAGTTAAACAGTTTATGTTGCATTGTGATGCGGTTAAGTACTTCATGACATTTGTAGTATCTGGGTGTTTTGAGATATGGGACATGAAAGATTTGACATTCCAGCTAGCAAAACCATAAAATACTGAAATGTACATATACAGCTCAACAAGGCTTATATTTTAAGGTCATTTCAATGTGCATTATTGCACTTCTGAGACATTTATAAAGTACATTTCTGGACAGTAGCCAAACACAGATATGAAGTTGTGAGTCTGGAGATAAATATATATGGAGTGTTTGAAGTATTCCCCAGCACTGAAGTTGTAGTTAACTCACAAAAGGCCAAAATTGAGGTCACAGCATTGAAATGGAAAAAATATAGCACAGTGAGCACAATCCGAGTGCTTTGTACAGTAACACTGCAAAAAGATTAGTACCTTTTTGGTTCTTGGGTTATCCCCATATAGAACCTTTAAAGGTCCCCAAAGAAAGTGTTTCCCTTTTAAAGGCTCCAAACTAGAACTGTTTTTGGAAGTTAACCCTACTTTTTGCCTTCACCGTAGGCTAGAAGAGTTAAACCTTCCAAAGAACCCTTCTTCTCCAAGCGTGCATCATGTACAACACGTCATTCCAAACTATTAACATTTGAATTAAATGAACGTTTCCCCTAAAGCTACCTTTCCTGTGGATTCAGGCTCCTTCCGTGTAGTCTGCTATAGTAAATACTCTCAGGGATTATGTCACAGTAGTGTCCAAATCCCTTAAGTAACTCGATTTCGTATTAAATAGTAGTCTGAGTGAAGAGATTACTCCACCTGTAGTAATTATGATTATGGTCACCTGTGGTGATGTAGGCTAGGCTGGTGTAGGATTAGGACCTAGCTCGTGACTACTCTGGCTTTATTACAGTGTGTGTGTGTGTGTGTGTGTGTGTGTGTGTGTGTGTGTGTGTGTGTGTATGTATATGTATGTATATGTATGTGTGTATGTGCATGTATGTGTGTGTGTGTGTATGTATGTATG
>JAQMCW010000032.1:22720088-22730238 GCA_030068335.1 Chrysichthys cranchii | reverse complement strand
TTTTTGTTTGTGTTTTTATTTATATATATTTATATTTATTTATTTTTTTTTTTTTTTTTTTTTAATTGTTTATATATACACGTGTGTATCTATCTATCTATCTATCTATCTATCTATCTATCTATCTATCTCTCTATATATAGTGTTTTCAATTGTTTAGGATGAAATATCAGCAAGTTACACTCAATAAGGAATCAATTTCATATCAGTCGTAACTGAACCCTCTGAACTTACATGAAAATTGCTTTCTCGCTCAATTTTCGGCTTTTTGTTCTTCATTTCACTTCATCATTTGTGTGCCTACTACTCCACTGTGGATGCAAATGCCTATCTAATATTTGCATTTATCCACTCACTATATTTATTGTTCTATTTTATGGGATCTACCACAGTTTTGTTGATGGTGTCAAGAGTCGGGCCAAAAACACAAGCATTTGATATACTCCGCCTTCGATCAGGAGGAGAGAAAAAAGTGTATTCAAAAATGACAGCCCAGAGCATAGTAAACATCACTGTAACTAATGTAATGTAATCCTGGCTTCTGACAGGGAAGATGTTTTCTGTTTAAGAGAAAGGAAGAGAGAGTGTAGGGGGAGCTGTGTGTGTGTGTGTGTGTGTGTGTGTGTGTGTGTGTGTGTGTGTGTGTGTGTGTGTGTGTGTGTGTGTGTGTATGATGAGAATTGAGAGAAGCAGTGTGCGAACAGTCAGTGTGCACAGCTCAAACTGCTGTCTATCAAATAACACAGATGCTCTGTCCATCTGTTACAAGTATCCAGACGAACGTCTCTGCGTCATGTGTGTGTGTGTGTGTGTGTGTGCATTGCAAATGCTGGTTAAGCTGCATAGTTAGGGAATGTGAAAATGTACCCACACTGCATTAATGTATGTGTGTGTATGTGTGTGTGCGTGCATGTTTCTGGGCTTAATTAACTGCAGTGTTAATTAGAGATAATAAGTGCATCATTGTGCATATGTATGCAGACCAGTAAATTAGCCTCATCTCTCAGCTCATTATTCTTTCCCCTTTCCTTCAGTCTCTGAAGAGTCTGATCAGTGACCCTTCTGGGTCATGGGTTGAACTCTGACTGCCCTTTTTGTCCCTAGCCACCAAGCCGGCATGCCTCTGGTCGATTGCCCCACAACAACACAAACATAGTGAGATGCCCACAGTTTGGGTGGCAGGGCAATCAGAGTGATATATGGTTCTTTCTCTGGCTCCCCATTCCAGCAGCACAAGCCTAAACAAACAGCTTTAATGTTTGCCAGATATAACGTGCCAAAAGGGAAACTTTTCCGTCCAGGTGCACTCGTTCTTCATGTTCTCAGTAACTTGTCTTCCTCCTTCAAGCTGAAACTTGAATGTTTTATGAACAACATTTTGTGTGTTAATGTAATACACTCCTAGAGTACTTCCATTAAAACCATTTTTCTGTATAGTGAAGAAGAGAGAGAGAGAGAGAGCTTGAGTGTTATTTTGGTCACCAGAGATGAAAAGTGCTGCATGCGTGAGTGGCCCGGTCCCTAGAGGATGGCTGGATGTATACTTTATGAGGATCTCTAACTTTTCTTTCTCTGTCTCGATCACTTTCAGACTTCGACTGCTTGGAGCCTTTGGGTGTGGAGTCCGGCGACATTCCCTCAGAGCAGATCGAGGCCTCGTCCGAGTATAATCCCAACTGGTCCGCCCAGCGTTCCAGACTCAATAACTTTGAAAACGGCTGGACACCAGTAGAGGACTCCAACAAAGAGTGGATTCAGGTAGCTCAGGAGAATCACTTCTATAGTAACCAGCATTCCTGCTTTGATTGAGTAAAACTGTAAGCATTTCTCATGAGAAAATATCTGCCAGTGCCTTTTATGCTCGCTATAAACCTTTTATGTTATACATAAAATTGTTGTACAGATTGTAGTGCTTCAAATCTTTACGTTTTTAGCGTTTGAGGTATTTCTGTGCTAAACCTATACCTCATTTAAAGCTTTGTCACAGCAATGTTGTTCCGCATTGAAGACCATTTTTTTTGCTAGAATAGCCTTTTGTTGACTGCAAATCCCTAAACCCACTGAATCCTTGAAGGCCACATGATGATCCCCAGGCTGTACAGTTCTATAACCACAGCAGTGTGTATGTGACACACTCCATCTGCTTTGGCCTGAACTCAGTATGGATTCAATCTAGAACAGGATGCTAGGATATATCTTCTCTCATGCGTACCAGACGTCTTCCAAAGTACGTTTTTAGATCAAAATGTTCAGGAAGGAATCACTGTGTGACATCAGGGAACATGCTTTGTTTCTGCAAGGTTCTGTTTTGCCGTAACTCATGGGCCGCAGGCACCGTCAAAGCCTACACTTATTTATTTTACAATCTTCATTTCTCCGGAAAGTTTTAGGCCTCATTCCTCGGGGGGCTAATATCCCAGCCAGCCCCCAGTCAAATATTTGTTGGGGGAGGTCTACAAACAGTCCATAAAAAGATCTTTTCCTCATTGCTTTCAAAATATTGTCCTGGAGGCCCTATGTTCTAACTTGCAGACTAATTGAATCAATAAAAGGAGCTCTCGGTACAGCAGGGAGAAGAAACCATGGATTCAGGCCGAGGCTCTCAAGCACTCCCTATGAGGCAGAAGTTTTGTCCCGAGGCCACCATGTTAAGAAGGGGAATTCCATCATGTGATGTAGGGAGGGAGAGTGAGGAAAAAAGCTAGAGAGAAAGCCTCTAGGGTACAATACGAAGGCCAGACAAGAAGAGGACTGTCTGCTGTCCTTCTGTTCCCATCTCCTCTCTCTTTCCTATCACTAGCTGTCCATCTTCCAGGTTCGCCCCCTATTAAAAATGTCTGCCTTGAAAGACTCCTCAGCCTTGTGGTTTATTGGATTCTTTCAATATTGCATTGATTGGGTCTTCAGTCTTACAAAATGGACTACACTTTAGACTACTGTTCCACTAAGATGTCGTCTGAAAGACAATCCATAAATGGCTCTGCTCGTTTTAAAGACCACAACTAAAGGGTCTAAATATCGGTCCGATTACAGTGTGCATTTGTGGCTGGATTACAGTGATATGCTAAAAACAAGACTTTCAGATCTATAGCCACTAAGATATGGACTGTACCTAAGTGCAGAAGAGATCTGAAATGTCAAACTATTTATTCTGTACATTGGCTGGAAATGGGATCCATTAAAGCATGACTGTGAGAGAAAAACCGAGGCGAAAATGCCGGTTGCCTCTTTCAATCAGCATCTCGGTTCCACACCGTTTCACACTTGCCATTTCATATTTTATCTAGTGTAATTAAGCAGCCCTCTCTACTTACTGGAACTTGTTTAGTCATTTCAGATTTTAATGAAATTCTAAATGGACTGTCTCCCGCCGAGCACGAGAGGCAAAATCCAGCAGCCGCTTCAAATCCTCTGAAGAGTATTGATTAGAGGGGGTACTTTTTGGCAGGAAAATTTCAGGCAAATCAAACGTATTCTGTTTCAAGCCCTGATCTGATATTCCCATGCTACTCCCTCTCGGCCAATCAGATGTCAAAGTTGAGCCCCGTGCATCTGTTTCCAAGGGAACAAAGCTGGAGGACTGCTGCGAAAGAGTGAGGTTGAGTGATTTATAATTTAAAGAAATCCCCCCCCACACCACCCCTTTCTCTCTTTCTGTCTCTTTTCAACCTGCACTCATGAAGTGGTTTAATTATAAGCCTTATTAAGGGAGACGAATTCTTCATTACGCCTTCATTAAGCTTGCTGGTGAGCATAACAACAGTCTCTCGCCCTCTAATGGTGCAATCCACTCGGCATGCACAAATCACCCACTCCTCCCTGCTTCAGCTCTCCTCACTTATATCAGCAGTTCATTGTTTATTTCATTAATTCTCCCCAATGCAATTTGCAGCATATTTCTCTATTATTCATGAAAGTCAGATTGGGATTCTGGTGGCCATGTTTCTTTCGCCATGTTCATATTTTGAGCTTTGTTGGAAAGCTGCTCCCATCATACATACCACACGTGGGTTTTTTTCACGTGTTTTTTTATATACTGCACACCAAAATCATAGACTTCAAGAAAGGTTTCCACACATTTCTTTACCCGAAGGGCTCCATTTCTGACTTGAATAGGAAGGTTTTGCTAAAGCGTGACAGAGGCCGAGGAGGCACCTGCATCTGTGCAGTGCATTAAGATTCTCCAAAGGGAAAGTTTGTCTTTTTAAGAGACTTTGACACACTACATCTCAAAAACCAAAGAACCATTTCGCAAAGCTCCGGGAAAGACAATTTCCTGTCCCTTGAGAATGCCGAGTAATGAGAAATTGGTTTTGTCAAGCAGCAAATATTCCTACTGGAGCAAAAACCCTGAGTGCTGGTGCAACAGCGGTCTGAGATCTTAAGTCGGACTAGTTCACTCCGACAGTCGCCATTGATCAAAACGGAAGCATGAATAATGCATTTTATCTGGGAAAAAGTCAACTGTCAATACTTGAAAGCTTCTCCAGTTCCTAGCTCCTAATGGTACGACGGAGGTTTCACAGAGAATGGCTTGTTTTTATCCATTAATCAAAACCTTTTAACAATCCCTGTCCATAACTTCACATTAGCATATACACTATAAGCTAGCCTCTTGACTACCGAGCGGTTCATGTATGTAGATGATACCCTCCTGTTGTCATGACTGATTTGATCAGAAGAGAAGTCAAAAACCATATTCGTCATGAAATGAGAAGAGCGCCATCCCGCAGGCTGATTAAAGGGTACGGTTCCTGGTATAAACGAATGAGCAGTTGTATTACTGTCTGTTCTTTAATCATCTGTTGGATGTTACCAAATAAATTATAGCTATAATATTCAGCCCTAATCCATATATAATGGCATAAAACCATGTGTGACCTTCTAGGAAAAAATAGCTTAGTGTTAATGTAACCGCTGTGTAAAAATGAAAAGAAGTATGGGGGGGTTTTATAGCCATCCAAAGACCCTAATACTGTCTAAATAAGGTTAAAGAGCCTTTTTAAAAAAAAATAAAAAAAAAAGCCCTAGTGGAGAATATTTAGTTATCAGGAACAAATCAGGAAGAGGGTAGTGCACTGAAAAGAAGTAAGGCTTCTCATATTCTCCTGAAGTAGATCGCTAAATGGGGCACAGTTTATCAGCAGGAAGCCGGCACTGCTTGATTGATGGAACTGAGGAGAGAACGTGCCAGGTCCAGAGATGGAAACGATGACTGAGTGACCCTACTACCCAGCCATTATGCCATCATCCTGAGTCCCGGACTTATTTTGTTTAAAAAAAAAAAAAAACCGGAGCGAGATTCCAGAAAAGGCCACTGAAACAGGCACTAATTACAGACTTCCCTCGAAGAAAACATTCCGCACAGGCCGTTAGGCACACGTTTATCTCGAAACGGCTGGAGAGAAAGAGAAGGACGGCATAGAGTGTGAGCCGGTGTAACAATCCCAGTCGACCGTATCCTGTTTTTCTTTCCTTCTGTCCAAATGTGCTTCCAGTTAGCCGCAGTAAGCCGAGCGCTACCATGTCCATTCTCCATTGTTTTGCTTAGCTTTTTCACTCATCAATTAAAGCTGCTTCTATTTTGAGCCAAGAGCTGTCCTCTTGCCAGCTCATGAGTAATTACACAATGTGCTTGTAATTAACATAAGAATCTCTGATGGTGAAGCCTGTGGAGCTGGTGTCAGACTGAGTCACCCTGCTAGCACCACACCTGCGCGAGTCACATTGTGTTACTCTTGTAGCGGTAGCTAACGTGGCGTTGTAGTGGGTACTTAGCATATTGGTAACAAAGTAACAGGTAACACTTTGCAATAAGGTTGCTTAATAACTATTGCTTAATAACTCAATAGCTACGCAAGAGTAAACCATGAACAAATTTAGCAAACGTTTGAAATTAAGAATGAATTATTTGCTACTTTAGAGGTGCTATAGGGGTGCAAATAGTATTAAGTAGTAGCGCAGGGTTCGTGTTAACAATTTTATACACTTGCTTAGGATTCAGTAGTTAGTAGTGTTAGCGAATGCCTAAAACTCTTCAGTAGGACATGTATGGTTTGTAAGCCAGTGCCTCTTGGGGATAAAACCATAGCATAAGGAAATACATCAGGAAAAAAGTAGTAATATTCACTTTTATTAAAGTCGGCAACGAATAAGGTAAAACTATAATAATACAGAGTGATATGTTCATAATACAGATTCTCTCCGGAGCAGATTTAGAGACGTCAGTGCAAGCTAAAGGCAACAGTGGGAATTTGTCTGTCAGATAGGAAAGGAAATCCAGTTTAATGTACATATCCAAGTTAATGGCTATCATTCAGGTTGCTAATATGCAAGTTATCGCTGTTTCCAATGCATCACAGTGGAAGGAAACAGTCTGGGGAATCGTTCTATCAAATTCGAGGTTGCAGGAGTTTTTAGGCAACAAGGTGGCAGGTTTACAACCCAGATGGGAGCAGGAGTTTGTTGATAATAGCAATGATATCAATAATACAAGAAGTATCACATTGCTCATACCAAAAACTGCCAGGCTTCTCAGGTGTCCATCAGTTGTACTTGGGTACTGAAGCAAATAAGATCGGAGCACTAACCATGTAATGGTGTTCAGTGAGCCAAAGACATTACGGAGAAAAGAAATGGCTTAAAAAGCACAATATTAATTGACGCCTTTATATTTCGGCTAATCGTCAGGAATAACAAATCGGCAAATTTCCCAGTGTTGACCCGGCCCATTGAAACACACTTCCCTGCAAAAAGGAGTGAAGATCTTTTTTATTGGTATTATTTTTTTTTTCCTTTTCATGCCACAAATGTGCGTAACTTCTAGCCCATTAAGCAGAAGCTTATCATACCTCATTGTGTCAGAAATAGATGATCATCTCGCAGGAAAATATGTATAATTTAATGCCATTAAAAAGAGGCACGAGGGTGCTAAAAATAACACGGGCTAATTCCGGCAGGTAGATCCAAGTGATGAATGGAATCGCCTGTTGGTCTTGCAGTGCGCACTAATACAATTTTCATGAAAATGCGAATTAATTATACCTGCAGTTAATGGAATTTTAGAGCAGTCGGTCATGACAGCCAGGTGGCAACGGGTGAAGCAAGAAAAGGAGAAGTACGCCTTGATGGATGAACCCATCTTTGCCCCCATGGTTGCTGCCAGGCCAGCTTTGTGTTTGCATTGCTGAAGCATTTTGGTGCCCTGCCCTTCAGTTCTTCTCCACTACCTGCTCTTGTCTGACCCCTGCCAGATGGTATTGTATCAGAGACACATAAAACAATCTGTGATTATACTCAGTAACCATGCTGAGATTTTTTTGTTTTTGTTTTTTTTGCTGTTGTGTTAGTGAGAAGAAAATGCAAATAAAGTGAAACTAATAGAAAAATTCACAATATAATTATGCATTCAGATTCCATTCACACAAGATGCCAGTTTTCCCCTACGTCATCTTCAGTGAATGAAGCCCCCTCCCACAAGCCCTATTAGCAGAGAAATAATAGTTGGAATCAACTTTTGAAGCACCAGGGCTTTTTAAATTCCCCAGATTAAACCACCGTGGCAGACGTGACCTGCTAGACCAGAAAGACTCTCCCTAATGCCTCACACTCACCATGGAGAAGGAGTAATGAGTGTGTGGTGGGGTCAGGACGAAAGTTTAATAAGTGTAAGACAGGGTTAAGGGAGGATTACGACATATTCATCTTATCCACTACCACCAGAGTAGTCTCATCAAACACGGACGCACACACCCCACTCCTCACGCTCCCCCCAATGTGGTGAAAACACACTCTCCTTGTTAATCTAATTGCACCCTAGGCTTAACTGGCAGCCTACAAAGCAAACCCAGGCTAATTCTGTTCCCACATTTTGGCTTTTATTTAGCAGTGTAATGACTGCAGTCTCTGTTCTTCTGCTTGTGGAAGCAGATGTAGCTTTTAAACATTTTTTTTCTGTGCCAGATCTAGTCCTTACATGTTAGACGATATACTTAGGATTGGAAAATGAACGTCTGATCCAAGATCAGAGCCTGTACCATATCAGCCATGTAAACTAGCTTTCTAGACACAAACGAATCCTGATTTAGGCGTTATATATTCGCTGGTAAGTCATTTTTGGTCACCATTTTATAGTGGTGCTGACCTTAGATAGCTTTCCTTGTTGTACAATTGTATTCATTTGGAAATGAAACGACATATCCCGATTCATGATGAAACGTTTTTGTATTGAGATGACACATATACCCTGTGGTAAAATGACATTTCTAGCTGATTAGATTATGAGAGCTTGCCCGTGGCCATGCGTGCCCTCTTGTTAGATAATTAACGAGCAAAAAACAGGATTTTTCCCCACACAACAGTAATGGAAACGCTATAAATCATGCATAAAGTCATAAACACATTTGGGGCTTCACTGTTATAGGAGGCATGACATGCTTTTTTATTAAACTGAGTTGTGTTAACTTGTGTTTTGGATTTAATTAAAGGGCATGTGACATAATATTATACTCAGAACCTAGATTAGCTTAGTGTTAGCTTGGCTGCCTAATGATTGGCATTTCGCCAGCTTTCTGAAGTCCGTCATATCTGAAGAAAGAATATAAAGTGATGAAAGCAGAAAATAGGTGCAGGTTGACCAAAACTGCACAATTCTCAGCAGATTTCATGGGGCCTCACGCCGCTAGCAATTCCGAGCCCTGTCCGTAAATCCGTTCTGTTTTACAAAACACACTTTCGCAGATGATTGATGTTTTAACTCGGCGGTACTCGGAAATGTTTGACCTGACGTTTCCCAGGCTGTAGACTGAGAGTGCATGTCCAGATATAGAGACATAATAGTGTGGTCATGGTGTTCTCTTTGAAAAAGTCAGGGTCAGGGAAATGCACAAATACGTGCCCCTTTCCTTTTAAGGTACTGTGGTCGTTTTGGAAAGCTTCCTGTACATTCACGCCAACATCTGGAAGGTTGCGTGTTAGTTAATTAAGGCTTTTCAGCTGTGCTAATGGTGCTCTCTGTATAGCCATGGCACACAATGTAACCTTGGTTAATCTGATGCAGATTTTGTTCTCCTACTCCAGCCACTTCACTCAAAACCCATATATGTACATTTTGGTGAAGAAATATTATAGATAAGAAAAATGATGGATTAACACCAGGTCATACAGGTTAACAGTGATAACGTGAAGCACCAGTGCGAAACAAAGCATTACCACTTTCAGTGAATGTGTCATATTTGTTAGTATGTACTAATTCTCAATGGATAAACGTTAAACGTATTCCCTAGTCATGTTCGTTGCTTCTCTGGTCCTTTGTAAGCAAGGAATTTTATGTAGCAGGACCTTCACAAATTTTACTTGAATATCCCTGCGTAGCCAAATTGCCATGCCTAGATTGAATCATCTGTAAAAGGAAAATGTGGCGAACGTTGTGTCCGAACTGGAATCTCAAGGCCACACAGACTTCATCCAGGCATGCAGCTTTACAAATAGATAACTCACATCCCACTTTGGTGTTTCTGTGTGTTTCCACGCTTATTAAAAAATAAATACTCAAAACCAGGCGATTATATTCACACAGCAGAAGAAATGCGATTTAATATTGAAAGCTAGTTGCGCTGTGAGACAGCAGCGGCGGCAGATCTGGTTCAATTTTTTAAAAATTTACATTATACCCTCTAAAATGAGGCACAAAGAAGCGAACTAGACGGTCCTTGTGCATTTCCATCTGTTTTTGTTCTTAGGTTGGATGTCTTGGAAGTTACAGTAGGATGAGTGTTTAATATGAAATGAAAGCCATGTCAAGAAAAACAGCCAGCAATGTTCTGCCTAAACCCAGCCAGGATTTTAATGTGCAGTTTCCATGACTGCACATGGAGACTACAGCACTTCCACAGCACTGTGATCCTGATGTTTAAAACTGGTTTCGAAAAGTACAGAAGTCTTTTGGTGCTAGTTTTGAATTTAAAAATGTGATTGTTTTAATAGCATCTTTTGGATGGCTAATTCAGATTATAGTGAGTGGGGTTTTTTTGCACGTTCAGGCAACTTTATGAAGTAATGTGTCAGAAAATAGAAAGTGGCTTTTTAAGTCCAATACATTTTAATTTCAATCAGCAAATAATCAGAGGTTAACAATCTGATAGCCAGATTT
>JAQMCW010000032.1:22612933-22623106 GCA_030068335.1 Chrysichthys cranchii | reverse complement strand
TTAAACAATATAAAAAACAAAAAACAATTTTTTTTTTTTTTTTTTTTTTTTTTTTTTTTTTTTTTTAAACCCAGTACTGATGGAATTCAGGTGAATTATTGAGGCTAGTAGGAACCAATCAGCACAGCTTTGCATACAAATTTGATTAGTGTCCTTATTGTTCTTATAAACCTTGTTCTTTAAAAAAATTAATAAATAAAAAATCCTCTGCCTTTACAGGAGAAATCTAGAGCAGACGGCAGGCACCGTGAGCCAATTATGAGATGCCTGCAGAAACTCCAGGAAGCTCAGAATGGTAATAATCTCCAGCACGTCATCCATCATGCAGAAATGGTGAAGAATGCAGTTTTAGGGGGAGGGGAAGAAAGAAAGAAGGTTAAATATAGGGCTTTAAAATTTCCTCTGCTTGTCTGTTTGGAGAGTCATTAAGGCTGAGTTTAATACCGTACAAGAGAGAGTTTCCAAGTAGAACCTGTTTCGAATGGAACAACTAATACACGGAATAAGGAACCACTTTTCTGTGCATGCAGGGATCAACAATTATGAACCTTTTTATTTTTTTGTCTTATTTTGTGCCGTTTTTTTTTTTTTTTTTTTTTTAAATATATTTTTTTAAATCTCTAGTTACCTCTCTGAGTGCCATGGTGACCAGACTGGAGATGATTGCCGGACAGAGAGGGTTTGAACCCTTTAATTACAACTACTGCTTTTGATGAAGGTTGATGGAGCTGTTTGTAATTTTAGAGCTCTCTCCTGCCTGCCTTAGGAAATTACATTTGGAGTTAACAAAACAAAACAAAACAAAACAACCAGACAAAGCTGTCTTTTCTCCCTGTAAAACAGACAACATGATATTACTGATTCCCACGTGCACCTCTCGGACATTAAAAGTTGGCCGGTCTTGAGACCAACGCATGAGCAGTAGAGACTGCAGGAGCCAGAGCATGAGCAGTACATGTGATGGAAGCCAGAACATGATCGGTAGAGACGGTACGAAACAAAGCATGAGCGGCCGAGGCCACTGAATCCACATCCTGAGCATTAGAGGTTTTTCGAGCCAAAGCTCGAGCCGCAGGGACCGTCAGAGCCAGAGCATGTACAAGAGAAAGCCGTGGCAAAGTGTCTCCTAATTCTTACCTGGGTTTGTTATGGATATCTTCTGGATGTGTTAGGTTCTGTGTAGACCTCTTTACACCAGGAGCATGCCGGATGCTTGAATTTAGGGCTTTTCAAATTGCAAATAAGTCTTTCTCATGTGTGTCCATCTCTGGTCATCTCTCTGCTTATCCAAAACACTGTTCTAATATAGTGAATTACTGTTTATTAGCAAAATAAATTAATAATAATAATGAATTAAAATAATTAAATACAATTATTTTTGTCCCTGGCCTTAAAAAAAAAAAGACAACCTGCACCTTTAAGCCTTCCTTTACAAGTTAGCTCTGTGTTTTTATTCCCAAGAGACTCGGCCATTCGGATACAAGTCTTTCTTTGATCCTTGTCATGCCGTACGGCACATACGGGGTCAAGCGGCCTCCACGGGGCTCGGATGACATTTTTGTAGCTAAGTGCATTCTACAGGGTGAGGTTGCTAGCCCCACGCCCAACCCTCCCCTAACTCGGGACTCGGGTTCTCGCACACACACACACGCCTATGGGCAATTTAGAGTAGCCAATCCACCTAATGTGCATGTCTTTGGACTGTGGGAGGAAACCAGAGTACCTGGAGGAAACCCAGGAGGACACGGGGAGAACATGCAACCTCCACACAGAAAGGCACCCGTAGCAAACCTGGGGCTCGAACCCAGGACCTTCTTGCTGTGAGGAGACAGTGCTAACCTTAGCCACCATGCTGCCCTCACATATAAGATGGTAACTTTATCTCTAACCTCATCCACACTGTGTCTGAGTAATATGACTTGTGATAACGGTCAGTATAAGCCTGCCTTGAATTAGAGCGTGAGTAGTTCTAAGGTCATAAAAATGTCTTTGGATACTTAGTGAATCGGTGAGGGAAGGGAGCACAACCCCCCTAGGCATCATGTGTAGTTTATACGTGAGCTCGTAATTATATATCTTGAACGTTTGACCTCCTGTAGACTGGGCTCCCACTTGAGTCCCACAGAGACTGCGTGCTATCTGACAGCCGATCTATTCTATGTGGAGGTGCTGCTGCTGCCTGGGGGAGAGGTTGAGGACGTGAAAGTCGCTCAGCATGGAGGAGCTCCTGAGGTATGAAGAATGCAGATGTTTTATGAGGGGTTGTTCACTTCTTCTTGGTGTCTAATTGTTTTTGGGTTTTTTTAGTCAAATGCATCACTTCATCAGTTGCTAAGGTAAGAAAATCTTGCATTAATTATCCCTGTTTTAAAAAAAAAAAAAAAAAACAGACAAAGAAAGTAATGTAAGTAAAATTATATAGACATACGTTCTCCAGACACTTTAAAAGGAACAGCTGTACTCCTGCTCATTTGTGCAATTATACAGTTAATCTCAGCGAAACTGGATAGGATTAAAGGGAAAAAAATATATTTTCCTTTTATTAGCTGGGTAGTTTTAGTCAGACTGTGTGCCCTATAGCCTCACATTCCTGTCCATGACTGACAGGAGTGCAATCCTATGTGTGTCTTGCTGTTGAAGGTGATCTTCCTCCAGGTTTGGGGTGTTGTGCATTCTGAGTTGCTTTTCTGCTCATCACAGTTGCAAAGAGTGATTATTTTAAGTTGGCGTACCTTTTGTGTAACCTTGAACAAGTCTGGCTGTTCTCCTCTGATCTCTCTCATCAACAAGGTGTTTTTTGCTTGCAGATCACATACAAGGCATTTTTTATTTTTTATTTGTTTGGGGTTTTTTTTATTTTTATTTTTTTATTGTTCACAATTCTGTCCAAGCTTTAGAAACAGATGTGCATGAACATCCTAGGAGATCTGTCACTGTTTTTTCCCACTTCCTATTGTTTGATTCATGATTTAACTGAAGCTCTTGACATGTATCTACATGATTTTATTCCTGGTGCTCCTGCTACACAATTGGCTGATTAGATAACTGCCTGAATCAGCAGGTGTTCCTAATAAAGTGATCAGTTAGCATGTAAAAACTTTTTCCATATCGATATAGAATGAAGAATTTTAAGGAATTCTCGCTCAAGATGGATGACCTTGCTTCTCTCTACAACACATCAGGCGACAGGTATTACTTCAAGAAGCATGCATTAACACCACGGGACTACTGTATTTGTTATGTATGTTTTTGTTTTGATTTTTTATTATACTTTTATGCTGCAGTGAAACCAAGCTAAAGGTGTACACGTCCCTTCAGCACCTGCAGAAAGACCTTTTGAAAATCTCGAATTTACCAAGGTGTGGTTAATGGAATATTGTAGTAAATCAAATTAAATGTATTTGAAATACTTGCAGGAATAAAATAAAAATCTGGGCTTCATCTTTAGACCTTTGATGGAGAGCGACACGCACGTAGATATGGTTCTGAATGGCAGGGTCGGCAGTATCACACCTAGCCGTGAAGGTAAAGTGCCAGTGTTCTTATCGCTTTTGGTGCTGATTGGATGTCCATATGGAATGTAATAGTATCGCTTCCTTTCCAGGAAGCCCAATGAGCATTGAGTACTATGTCAGCCCCTCAGATGCTCTGATGGAGAGCTTACATCCAGGTATAATCCCTTTTTACAAAATGAGTAGTAATGACCACAAATGCATTTTAAACCAATTTGGGGTGCTCTAATGAGTCTACAGAAGCTTGCCTGATGAAGTTTTCCTGTGACAGGGAAGGGTAGTCATAGCCAGACTGCTGTGGTGGTGGTGGGCTCCAGTGCTACTGTGCACCGGCTGCAGATGGAGTCTCTGATTCCTACACCACCTCAAGTGGATTCACTAGGGTGCGTAATGAGATCTAAAACTCCTCTGACTCCAGGATGTCTGTGGGATGTTAAGGGTTCCTAATCAGAATGAAATAACCTTTTTTGCACATGAATGCTTGGCTGTTTTAAACGATAAACTCATAAATTCAGATTTTCACAGTCTAGATTTTTAAGGCTATATCTTTTAGGACAGACGGCACGGTGGCTAAGTGGTTAGCACTGTTGCCTCACAGCGAGAAGGTCCTGGGTTCGAGCCCCGGGTTCGGCACGGGTGCCTTTCTTTGTGGAGTTTGCATGTTCTCCCTGTGTCTGGGGGTATCAGGGTTTCTTCTGGGTACTCTGGTTTCCTCCTGCAGTCCAAAGACATGCTCATTAGATGGGTTGGCTACCCTAAATTGCCCGTAGGGGGGTGTGTGTGCATGAACCCGAGTCCCAAATTAGGGGAGGGTTGGGCGTGGGGTTAGCAACCTCACCTTGTAGAATGTCAGAATGTGGCTGCTTGACACCCTGGATGATGGATAATACAAGGTAACTTGCATGAGACTAGGGTTGGGGTGTGCACTGAATGCAGCTATCTGATGTTGAGTTAGCATGCAGACACTTTGAAATAAAAGTGGCTAAATAACATCAAAGACCCTAGCTAGTTAACATCCCAGTCAGTCAGGCACCTTATTCATTACATTACAGTACCATCATTTGGCAGACGCCCTTATCCAGAGCGACTTACATTTTTTATCTAATTTATACAACTGAGCATTTAAGGGCCTTGCTCAAGGGCCCAGCAGTGGCAGCTTGGCGGTGCTTGGATTTGAACTCTCATTTTTGTACATTGGAACGCTCTCCCACGCAGAGTCACAGTAAAAATGGGTCTTATCCCAGGAACACTGTCTGCAAAGCCGGAATACACACTGTATGGCTTTGCAGTCCACTGCAAGATGAGACACACACATTCACAGCTCAAGGTGTGAAACCCGTAACCTAACAGCATGTTTTTGGGAGGTGGAAGGAACCCAGAGAACCTTGAGGGGAACCACTGAGAGAACATGAACAGAAAGACACATGGGCAGTTACCTGAGCTCAGGAGTAAACTGGGGTCCCTGGAGCTGTGAGGGGACAACGCTACCTGATGTCACCAGCAACACTAACTAAAATTCATACCAGGCGTTGAAGCTCACTGTGTGAACTATGCTATAAAAATGCTTTGATGGGGTGACAAATTCCCTCTAACGTATACGTACATGAACTCCAATTACATCTGGCATCTGTAGATACAAGAGTCCTGTTTTGCTACTGGTTTTAAAAATGTCCTTGGAGAAGTGCTTCCTATGACTTCAGGAGTAGAACCTGTCCAGAAATCATTATCAAATGGGGCAAGTATGTTTTTGCCAAAAAAGCTGGTTATAAGTACATATCAATCTTCTTCATCCTAGCGTTAGTCCCACACCATTCGCTGTCTTCACAAGCCACCTCGGCATTGTATCATCTGATGCGTCCATGGAATACCCCAACTGACTCTGTCATTGGTACACTCACACATATGGGCAGTTTAGGGAAGCCAATCCACCTAATGTGCATGTCTTTGGACTGTAGGAAGAAACCAGAGCACCGAGAGGAAACTAACACGGAGAACATGCAAACTCCACACAGAAAGGCACCCATGTGGGACTCAAGGCCTGAACCCTGGACCTTCTTGCTGTGAGGCAACAGTGCGAACCACTTAGCCACCGTGCCGCCCTTTGTTAAATTAAATAGCTGAAATTGTCTCATGCATCATTGTGCGTATTACAGAGACCATATGCTTTCTTGCTGTTGGTATTACATGCTCCTGAGTCAGGAGGGAAATGGAGTAGGACATCTTAAAAACTCTGTGTCTCTCTCTCTCTCTCTCTGTCTGTCATGGATTTAAATCATTTCTGTTTCACCAATATTTTTTTCAGGCTTCCTGCTTTCATCCCACTGTCCAGAACGTCCTCAGCGTTCCTGCCAGCCTTCTTCCTTCTCAAAATCAAGCCACCAGTGCCCATGCTCAACTCCTTCATCCACAAGATGAGCCAAATAACAGGTCAGTGATCTATCTCAGAAAGGGTCGCTAACAGCACTACAGGATGGACTGATGTTTGGTTAGATCGATGTACGTTCTGGGTGTAGTTGCAAAGAAAACTAAGTCTTGCTTTGGCACTCATTATTATGCTCTTGAAGGTGTCCTTGAGGATGTTAACAGTGATCCTGATTAATCTTTCTTAGACATTATCCCAGATGCTGGCCTGCAGGGGGAGCCACTTTTCCAGTTGCTCCAGTCGAGCGTTCTAGAGGACAAGAGATCACGTAATGGAAAAGACGCTCACTTTCTTGTGGTATGTAAAACATAATCCTGTGTTACTTCCACTTAATATTCTGCGCACGTTGTCAGTGTACCATTTCAGAGTAAATATTATTATATAAACTGTCTGTTTATTATATTCTCATGACTTTAGTTATTTCTGTAATTGGATCTAAGCGTAAATGTTTAAGTATTTCGTAGCATGCAGTGTATGTGGGGGTCTGGGGGAAACATGTTTAATATTTCTGTGGCTGAATTTTGGACAATTGAAGAAAAATCTCGTTTCGACCAAAGGTTTCTGGTAAAAATGTACTTCTCGTACATGTGTCAGGACAGACATTTCACCAAAAGTGAGGTGGAGAAGTTAATGTTTAAATGTCCTATTAAAAGGCATGAGTAGTCAATTAAACAAGACTGATTTGACGTGATCAGCGATAATTTCCCTCAGCTATGTTGGCATGGAAAGAGCTCAGTCGAGTGAAGGGACAATGATGTTGTGGCACGGGGTTAAATTCTGCATGGGAGTTGTACCTCAGGTGATGAGCCAGAGATGTAATCCAAGTGAGAACCTGTTTATCATTGTAAAATTTTAATTATTAAAAAAAAACAAAACGGTAAACATTTAGCAGTAATGAAGATTTTACATTAGCGGATTAGGTTATAGGGGTTAACCAGAACAGACCAGTACTCCTTGAGATGTTTGCAAGAGTGGATTATATTTCACTTCAGGAAAGCCTGTAGTTTTTGGAATGATGGTACAGGTAGTCCTCAAGTTAAGATGGAGATGTATTCCACCACACCCATTGCAAGTCGAAAATATCATATGTCGAGCCACTGTGTTGAACCACTTAGCCTAGCTTGGGTATCTCAGCCTAGCTTAGCCTATCTTAGACTATGTTAGCCTAGCCTTCCGAAAATATCGTGTGTTTAGCCACTGCTTAGCCCAGCTTAGGTATCTTGGCCTACCTTAGTCTAGCTTAGCCTAGCCTACCCAGGAGTCTTTTCATGTAGGAGACATGCTGGGGTGTTTAGAAGACATGCTGTTAAATTAAAATTAGCTATAAATTGAAGCACACAAAAAACACGTGGTAATCCATTGTACAGTACACTGAGACAAGTTAACGCCGTGAGTTGCGGGAGAGAGTGATGCATCATGCGAGGCGAGTGACGCATGCATCTAGGCATTGTCTGCGTACATCCGGGCATCGTCCGAGCATATCGTACGTCATCGCTGGCAGGCCAGTGTAACAGCGGATGTCTGCCATGCGAATGAGGCATCACGCAAGGCGAGTGTTCCGGGAGTCGTCTGTGTACTTCCGGCAAACGCCCGCGTATGTCGTATGCTGTTGCGCTGGCCTGCCAGCGAATTTTAAAATATTTAGAATCTTTTCTAAACATTTTACAATTTTTAGCTCATCGCAATCATCGTAACTCGAGGAGCACCTGTATATGTTGTAGAGAATGTCAAAAGCCACCAAAGTGCAATGAGATTCATTTGACCTTTGACATTTTGGGTGTAAATAACACGCCTAAATTTAATTTGCTGAGGAATTTCTCACCACAGCTGAACTGATGAAGCCTCTCAGCTGAGTAGTGCCACTCATTTTACTTACCTTATGAAAAGTGGACAATTTAATCTCCAGGCTGTCTGTCTAAAACTAGATTGCCTGCAAACCCGTCATTGCATGGCAATAGTATCATGTGTAGCAACAAAACGTGCAACTTGGATTTGGAAATTGCTCTTAGTCTCTGCCAGATGCTGAGTTTCACAGCTATTTCTTCGCGAATGCTGAATGGAAGTGTGACTTCTGGAAAGGATCCCTAATTCACACAGTTCCTTTCACCCGTCCTGCCCACGTGCCTGCCTTATTGGACCTCCTCCGCCATCAGTCCGCCATCAACACCCTGCTGACGAGCTGCATCACCAGGCTTGCGCACCAGCCAGGTAACATGGAAACCATGCATGAAGAAACTCACTAAATTTATCATGCGACATCTGTGCCTAAACCTATGAACGTCTTTATCGCAGAGATGCCATGTGACCTTAGCTGTGAAATCTTACCCGAGTCTGGCTGCAGCTTTTCTGTGACTTTCGGCATCCCAGACTACGAGACGCTGGCAGTCTGTATGCGTTTACTCTGTCTGTTATGTCAGATGTGGTGGAAACCTGATGATCTGACTATATTGTGTTTTACACACCACTTGCAGTTTGATTATTTTTTTCACTCTCCTCTTAGTCCCCAGTGTTCTCTTTGTCGTCTAGTGCTTGTTTCTGTGGTGGATTCTCATCAGCTGCGCTGCAGGCTCCTAATTCCCGGTACAGTGGATCACTCTCTAGATGAGTATATCTCCAGAGTCCTCACACGGTATGCACGCATACATTTCGTTGCATAGCGAAGAAAATCATGTGATAAATTTAGCAATTAAAAAAATAATAATAATAAAAAAATAAAATAAAATCTGAACTGTATCGCATGTTTCCATGAATAAGCACTTCAAACGTGGAATATTATGAATATTGGGACTTCAGGATGGATCTAAAATCGTTTGCAATCGTAATATGCCTTGCAATTTATTAAAAGGAGTGACCCCCCCAAAAAAAAAAAAGGACATTAGCACATTGTTGTATTTTAGGAAGGTGAGGTCATGGTCAAGAACAATTTCTAAACTATAATTATCAAGTGCTCCTTGTTCACTACGATTAGCCAGTGACGCCTGAGATACTGTCCAGATAAATGAGAAGCTCATTATAAGCGGTGAGGATGATAGGAAATGGATATACGTACTGGAATAAAGAAAAAGAATTTGATTTTTTTTTTAATCATTTCATTGACTAGGAAATAATTTTGAAAAAAATCTTTGGATGTCCATCAAAATGCTGCCATTTCATAAAGAGAAAGATGAATGAAGAATCAGGAGTCCAGGAGCGAGGTTCTAATAGAAGAGCTGGTTTACTGTATGAATGAGGTGAACCTGCACGTTCTGTAGTCTAAATAAAAGTAGGAAGCAAACAGCTTTGCGGCGTGCATGCAGAAGGACATGCGCTAGACCATACAGATATTGCTCAAGAGTAAGATAGGAGATAAACATAAGTAAGGACCGAACATCATGACCCAAGGAACAGGTGCATGTACATCGTGAGTGAACGAAGACAGTTCAAGTGAAACTGAAATCACGTTGGAAATCCGAGATCACATTAAATTGAAATGATATTTTAAAATGGGGAAAAAAAGCATGTATCTATCAACAAACAGTCATGGAGAAATAGAAAATAATCCCACAAAACGGACTGGTGGCACAGGCACTTACTCCTGGTGCGATGCCAGTGACCCTGACTCCTTCAGACCTGTGGACCTGCCTGATCCTTTCTAATACACTGCTTCTTTGAGACTCCTTCACCTCAGAGTCAACTTGCTGGAGATGGTACCACATTAATAGCTTGATTGCTCTGGATGATATCCTAAATATAGCTGTGAATAGTTTCGCTTGGATAGTCTACAACCCGAATTCCAGGAAAGTTGGGACGTTCTTTAAAGTTGAATAAAATGAAAACTAAAAGACTTTCAAAACACATGAGCCAATATCTTATTCAAAATAGAACATAGATAGCATAACAAATGTTCAGACTGGGAAATTGTACACCTTTATCCACTAAATGCGCACATTTCAAATCTGATGCCTGCTACACGTCCCAAAAAAAGTTATCATGGGGGAATAAATGGCTGAAAAAGCAAGAAAGTTTAAAAAGATTCAGCTGGGAGAACATCTAGCGACTAAGTTAACTGATATCAGGTCTGTAACATAATTAGCTATAAAACGGATGTCCTCCAGAGGCAGGGTCTCTCCAATCTGTGAAAGAGTGCATAAAAAGATTGTGGAATACAATGTTCAACGTCAAATTGCAAATCTCATCATCTACAGTGCATAACATCAAAAGATTCAGAGAAACTGGAGATATCTCTGTGCGTAAGGGACA
>JAQMCW010000032.1:22581799-22594969 GCA_030068335.1 Chrysichthys cranchii | reverse complement strand
CAATGTAAATGGTCATGACAATATAGTAAACACATTGAATGAGGTGTGTCCAAACTTCTGGCCTGTACTGTATAATAAAATCAGGCGGAAAAGTCAGGTGATCGCGAGAGAGCGCTAGGATTGGGTAGGGCGGCTGCAAACAGGAAGTGACCTCATCGGCAATAAGTACGCATGTAGAATTTGTGTTGTTAAAATGACGTCTGTTTAAGAGTGTAGAAAGGTGTTTAAGAGCATAGGACGTGTTTATAAGGGTGTGGAGAAGGTTAATAAGAGAGTGGAAATGGTTTATAAAGTGTTAATATATATATAAATAATAAAATCAATGTGATGGCGCTACTTCGCAGATTTCACCTTTCGCGGGGGCGCGCGCCGGAACGTAACCCCCACGATAGGCGGGGGATCACTGTATTGGAAAATCATCTTTCTTTTATTTACTGATCTAAATGCAGTACAGTGTTTTAACCACAAAAAAGGTTGTTAATTCTCAGATGGGCGGCATGTGCAAGTTGAACTTGCAAGCTTTATTTTTAAATTCCTCGTTATTGCTAATCTTTGGGTAAGGCAAAAATGATCTGGTCACAAATGCTCGAATTGTGTAGAATGTAGAAGGGAGACCTTTTGAGAGTTGAGAGTTAACCCTTTCAAGCGCACTAATTGAAATACTTGGAAATTCAAAATTTCAACCCTAGAATGTTATTGGAGGATAAGAAAAACACTTATAAATGTAAAGTACCATTTATTTAGGATGGGAGAAATCCATGTGGTTCTATGACCTCATGGAGAGGCATGCGGAGGCCATTTTGGATGTCTGTTGAAGTTACCAAATATGGTTGTTTGCCAAATAAAGGGTTAAACTTGTAACTCTGTAGTGGTTAAATGCTTGATAATAATGCATGCCTGTTGCAGTGTCTTGTGTCTTACATTTGGATTTTCATGTGTTCGCATGTTGCAAATATATATATATGTATATATGTATATGTATATGAGCCTCCCGTACTTTCAAGATAAAAAAAAAAATGCATCAGTATAAAATTACATTTTTGAAATACACATTAGATTATTTGTTTTTAGCAAATGTGAAATCACCAATTATTCTGGATTATTCTATTTATTTATTTATTTATTTATGCATGCATGCATGAATGCATGTAACCGTGTGCACCACCAGTGGTCACAAGAACAATACACAGAATGGTATGATGAAATGACACTTGGGCTCATTTTTCCTTCACGAAACTGTACATCTAGAAGGTGCAAGTGAAATACAGTCATGGATGTAATGAAAGTAAACCAGGTGGATAATTTACTATCTTCTGTTTCTTTGAAAATGTAAAATGCCGCTGCCTATCTGCCTTTAAGCGTGTGTGTGTGTGTGTGTGTGTGTGTGTGTGTGTGTGTGTGTGTGTGTGTGTGTGACAATTTGCCCACATTGTTCTTATTATACCATCAATGAGACCTTGTGACATAATGCACTGCCCCAACCCGAATAATTTCATTGGGAAGATATTGGTAAATGTAAAATCTAAACCATAACATAAACAGGACATTGAATAACAAGCATGCTGAAAAGTAAAAGTGTTATTTTCCAGGTGTCTACATTCTCTGTCCTGTCTAGCAGGCTGCTTTCCTACCTCCTTAGCCGCAGAGACTCTTCCTGTTTTGCCTTCAACCTCACTTGAGGAAAAGTTTTCCAAGGAATTCAGTGTTTCTTTTTTATACCACTATCAGTGCCTATAATGAAAGCCATCTTGTTGATAGTGGCTGTAATGGTGCAGTTATAAGGGCAGCGTGTGGTTGGGCACAAATACTGCTCTTTGCAAAACAGCCTTCCAGGCGGGCATTGTTTTTATTTTGGCATGGCGCTCAGTTTTCGTTTTCCGAGGCTGGATGCCAGCAAGGCTGAGTCCAACTCTGTATTTTGCCCCAATCTTCTCGTGCCTTTGCTTGTAATTGCAATAATAAGTGCCAGGTACTCAGTGAGAACTGTATTTCTGTTTCTGGAATGTACACCAGTGGCTCTGTTATGCTGTGAGGGTGCATTTTGCACTTTGCTGGCATGGTTTGGGTTCACTTGCCTTCTCAGAGAGAATCGTCTCTGTGAATCAATATGACGTTTTTTTGAGTCGTCACTTTTATCCTGCGATGAAACATTTCTATCCTGATGGGAGTGGTCTCTTCGAGGATGACCCCCAACACAAGGACTCGCTGAATGGTTACATAAGTGTGAAAAACCGCTATGACCTTCATAATCAACAGATATCAATCCAGTTGAATGGTTAAGGGAGATTTTGGACAAACAGCTTTTGCGACTGTGAATGGGGATATTGGGTGATCATGTGATACACCTTCTGGACTCGTGATGACATGAGAGGTTTCAAGTGACTTGACCAGAATGCTTCTTTTTAATTTTCTAGATAATAACTGTGTTCCCACCTTGCATAAAAATGGCAGGTTCCTAAAAGTAACCAGATTTCAAATCAGCACGTCTCGTTGCAAAATGTGAACGTTGTCTACATGTCATCATGCACAACCATTCATGTTTCCTGACATTAAAAAAATAAAGTTTAAAGCAAAAATAAACTGTTGCATTCTGCATCTGTCTTGAGTGATTCAGGGATTCCTGGATGGTGGGGTCATGGAGGTCACCTTAGCCAGCACAAATTTGGAACACCTGCACCCTGGGTTTGTTATGGACTCTGTGGTGTTCCGTTATTCAGCTTGTGGATGGAACAGATGGTTGATGGACCTGGCTCATCCAAAAATTATAAACTTGGTTTATTTTAAGCACTAGATGAAAAACAGTGGTATCCCTGAATATCAGTTTGCTGGATGCTGAACAGTGATTTTAAACCACATGATGTGAAGAACATTTCCCAAACCAGGTGCTCATTAGACTGTTTTTTTTTTTTCTTCACCTTTTTAATAACCCAACTCAAAACATTGATATCTTGCTGTTCGTTAGGAATGAGAGTTTGTCTGATTTACTTCCAGGCTCTGTGCTGCACATTCCTCAGGGAGAAACCAGGTTCAATGTAAGCATTATAAATTCTGGCCTTGCCTGGGAAGGGCTGTCATCGATGGTTTTCTTTGGCATGCTAACAGCTGTGGGGCATGGCTTTAAATGCTTTACCACAGAGACTACATGTAGGAACGCACTGCTTTGGGTCTCGGCCTGTTATTAGCCCCATTTCTTGTAGCACCAGAAGACATTTGTCTATTTGGTATTTTATGTTATTGTTATGTGAACCATTTTTTTTAGTCACTAAAAAAGGCAACACAGTAAGTGAGACACAGTCTGTGTTTAATGTTTTCCCAAAGGTCAAATTGGCCAATGTTATAATTTAAGATCAATAATATAAAATCTCCTGCCTTGTAATTACAATATAACTGAGCAACCTTCATGAACTTCAAGTGCTTATTTACAAAAGAAACCTGAGATATTATTACCAGTTTGCTTTGTCTGGACTCAAGCCATAGGTCATAGTGATGGAAAGTCTGACCCCTTCAGTGATTCAGAACAGTCATCTCAGCTCACCAATAAAAGCGACCCTTCAGGCTCCCAACCCTAACCCTTGCTTCCACCAAAATTTGTTGGGCTTTGCCAATCTGACTCTACCCTATACTTTGTATTGTGCCTTCTATAAAATCTATTTAAAGAGTCCAAGAGAGCCAAACTGGCCATGCTTTCTGGTTGCGAAGGATGGCATGTATGAGGATGCATATAAAAGAGGGCAATTTAGTGCTTTCCTCTTGGGGTGTTCAGCTGCTCGGCAATGTAACATGAGTTCAGCAAGTTACAGTGGCTCACAGGAAGCACTTGTTGCGCTCCCCCGTTTATTAGCTGTTGTGTATTGGGGTGAGCTAGCTACTGGGTGGGAATTGGCAAATGACCAAGTTAAGGGGATATTGCGCCTCTTAAGTGCAATGTATGGATCAGCTCCCAGCGTTTACCTAGATGAGTCATTCAAAGAGTCGACTCATTCTCAAATAAGCCATCATTAATAGGTCATTTCTATGAACACTTACAAGAATTATCCATTGTAATGGATAGTACTGACTGCAAGGCAAGTTAATTGAATGCATCTGAAGATTTATGGACATTAAACAGTTTCAGGCATGAATGCATCATAGCTGGGAAATTTTCTCAGCACAGAAGATTCTGTTATGTTCGACCACATCCAAAGTGTTCCTCCCACGGCCGGGAAATTAAACTTAAATAAATCCTCACTGTTCACTTTGCGGTACAAGGATAAAGGACACAAGATCTGGATTTTAGGAAGGAGGATGTTCTTCATTGGACTGCTGATGGTTCAGACAGGTTGTGGTTGCTGGCTGGCTGTAAAAAATCATCTATTGGTACTGGTGATTATATGCAGAATGTCATATAATAGATAAATAATGATGTGAATTTAACGGAGAGTTCCTCCTCAAGGGTCTAATCTAGGGTCAGTTGTGTTATAAACAGCATTAACTAGCAGTTTCTAAGTATAGATATAGGCCATAACATCCTGAAACTCAGCTCTATTTTTTTTTTTTTTTTTAATGTCAGGGTCATTTGTTCTATCTTTGAACCATGATTTATCATTACAAGTGTTCCTTCCAATTCTGGGATGTCAGCACAGCTGGAAGAAACACTCATCAGTAGAAACACTAAATCACTGTTCATTAGTTCTCCAAACGATGATCTTTGAAGCATGCGTCACTGCAATCACCCCGCTACACACTCTTAACGTCCTCCTCTGTACTGAAGCAAATGACTCTTTTTTTTGGTCTTATATAACGGATATTCCTTTGTCCAAGGTCAAGAGCCGAGTTGTATTTCCATCTGAAGTAATTAAACTCACTGTACCATGTCCTCTCTACGTGAATAATAAGTGTGGTCCTGTTCTCATTTTTTCTTTCGGTACTGTGGGGTCAGCGGAGGCGATCATGTCAAAGCAGTCTAAACAATCTCCGGACTATTCCATACATCTGTAACACTGTAATGCTCTCATACTACTGCTTGTAAACATGCCAAATACCAACACTTTCCATGTTTTCATCCATTTAATTTGTAGCACAAACATATCCATGGCGCATAGCGTCAGTGTTGACCTTCTCCTTGCCAGAAAATGGAAGACTGAATGGATATTTGTTTTACCGGGCCCCCCTAAAAATGCACTGAATGTAATGGATTTTTAAATAGAGCCTAGTGACAGTGTAAATTTCTATTCGAGCTTTCTAAATAACACCGGATTAGACATCCAAGACCAAAGCATTTCCAACAAATCACCATTTCCTGATTGTAATGGAGCAAATGGCCAACGACTTTTAAGTAAATACAGTGTGAAGAATGATGGGGGAGTACTGTAAATACTTTTTCTTTTTCCAATTAAACAACATGGTACAAATGTTTCATCTTGTGACTACTGGGAGTGATACCAGTGTGTACGACATCTGAATTAGGGGCATAGAAAGGCCAATGACGGTCTTTTCAGTTTTTTATTAGTTAGGAATTTCAAGAAGCATCTATAGTGTAACTCTAGACTGTGTAATGCTGGTAACTCAGTACTCAACTCAGTACTTGTGGTACTGAACTGCTTTTATGCCACAGTGCTGTTGAATTCTCAAATTTGGTTAGTCAAAAGGTGTTGAGTCATTTTCTATAGCACAGTCTCAGATCATGGTGCCAGTGAAAAGACAACTCACAGGTTTTAATGCACTTGATATAATGACCTACTGTTCATATTGTAACAATGTCCATAGAGACTTGTATAGCAGACACTTCCCTTCACATAATCATATCTAAACCTATAATCTGTACCATAATCTAAATCTAACAATAAGACAAAAATAGGAGGCAGGATCAAAGAGTGAAGGTGATTTTGAAATTACGTGATAACTCAGAGAGCCAAAGACAAAGCATGGGATGAAGAAGAAATCCAAAAGTCGGTCCTCCCCTAAGAAAATCATGTTAACGTTCTTTTGGGACATGAAGGTTCCTATTCTGGTGCGTTTCCAAGCACATGGGCAAACAGTGAACAGTGCAACTTACTGTGCATTGCTGCGAAATGAGCTTAAACCTGCAATTCACTGCAAAAGAAGAGGAATGCTGTCCAAAACAGTTTTGCTGCACCATGACAATGTATGTCCTCATACAGCAGCAGAGACAGTAGAGACAGTAGATGGCTTGGGTTCGAGTCACAGACTCACCTCTGATGATGAAATAAAGAAAACAGTGCTCACCTGGCTTTGGGAGCAGCTGAAAAACGTCTTCTCTGCAGGAATGCAGAAGGTCGATGAACGATCCAAAAAATGCGCCATCTTGCAAGGGGACTATGTGGGAAAGTGATCAAAAAAGTGTTCAGTTTCTCACAGTTACTTCCGTTAAAGCTGAAGAGGGTTTTGCCTTTACTTTTTGATTCTCCCTCATATATAGTTGGCTAAAGTTTCACAAGACCCCCCTCCCCCCATCTATGAAATTAATTAGCAAAACCACAGAAAAAAAAAGTGTTGCATTTTAATAAAGAAACTCTACTTTTTAACTAAATACTGATCAAGTAGATAAGTCTCAAGTCTCAGCAAGTGGCTGGAAATTCACGTTTTCCATCGCAGACAAGTCTAAGGATTGGGAATTTTATGTTTTGCAGTTTCTCAGTAACACGACAAGCTGCACTTTTTTTTTTTTCGGTCCTATTAACTTCAAGAGAGAGGGAAAATAAAGCCTGGCGAGGGAATGACTGTTTATAGCTGCAATAATGTGAGTGATAAGAGGAGCTAACTTGCATTTGGACTCAACTCAGTTTCAACTCAGTAAATGTAACTATAAATAGACAATATGTAAATCTAAAGTTCAAGTTGTGAGTTTAGTGTGTTTGGCTTGATTTGAAGAATTACACTAAGTGGGGATTGCCAAACATGTACTGCAGCATCAGGTATCAGCATTAGCCTTCAGTTTACAGAGTCTCCATTGGCTCCCCACTGCCAACTGAATTCAATATGAAACTCTTATTAAGAATCTTACATCAGCGTTCAAATATAATTACCAAACAATGCCTCGTTATTTTTACAATAAAGGTAGCACATTTCATATGAAAACTCTAACATCATGTTTTTCTAACATCACGACGCATTGTGATGTGAAAAAGCAAAAGGATTACATTCCTCTCGTCCTGCAACAACCTCAACTCCTCTTCCCTTTCTCAAGGCCCCCTTATCTCTCACTGAGCTCTCGCTCTCTCTCTCTCTCTCTCTCTCTCTCTCTCTCTCTCTCTCTCTCTCTCTCCTCTGTTCCCTTTCTCTCCAAGAAAGTCAGACTGTTTGAAACAAATAAAAGCCAGCAGCCGATTAAAGGAGAGAACGCAGGAGTGAGAAGGGTTTACCTCATATAAACAAAAAAAGAGTAAAGCCCAAAGAGCTTGAGCGAGCTTTGTAAGGGAGATGGCTCCTCTTTATGGCTTGGTGTGGACGCAAACTGGATCCTGTTACACGACACTTTCATGTGGTCACTAAACATTTTGTATATAAGATGCTCCACACTGCAAGGACTCTGATCATTCCCTGGGGAATCACATGGAGCAAACTTAAAAGATAGTAAATGTAATAATATATTACTGTACTTCTCAGTGTAACCGGATAGTCCCTTTGGAACTAAATGTTCAATATGAGGCCATGTCCTTTTCATGCGCTCTAAACAGTTTCCTGGTGAAATACTTCCCTTGGACAATAACATAATTTCATACTATAACCATGTCCACTGAACTTCCTAGTTGGCACCGGTACAGGATGCTTTGTTGTTATTCAATTCGAGTTTCCTGGGAAGTATTTCGCTGTTTTCATGCGTTTCCATGCGTGCATGCAATAATCCAATTACTCCACGATGTCATATTGCTCACTGGAGAACCACACCTCTTCAAACACCTCAGTAATCTATTAGAAAGTAACACCTACCAGTTTTATTACATTGGCAACGTATTTCTTTTTCATCCAGTTTGAATTCCAGCCATCTAATTCAGCATTAATATAATAAGCCCACTGGACATGGATCAGGAAAGACTTCATTTGGAGGAGGAATATGAGAACCCAGCAGGAAAGTGAGGGTTTGGCTCCTACAAACATGGACCAAATGTACTTTGTCTGTATTTATGCATTACTTTAGCTCCGTTTTGACACAAGTGAATCAACGTTAGTGGTGGAGTCGTGTTTTGGGCGCTCTTCAGAAAAGACACCCTGATAAACCGCTACATTCTTATTAAGTGCATAGAAAAGCATGGCTATCAAATAAAACGCTGGCTTTGACAAGGCCTTGCGCTCTCGTCTGTATCGGGCCATTTAAACTATAGAGTTTTCCATTTAAACTGAGTCAGCTGACCATTTAGGGTTTGCCATCCCAAAGGTTATTGGGTTCCCAAATTCGGTTTAAATTGACTGCTTGAAGACTGTTCATGGAATATTTTACAATGACTTTATGGTTAGAGGGGAGTCAAAAATTAGCTCTGCGTGACATAAAACTGCATATCCAAACCTCATCCGTTTTAGAAGCTGGACTACTCGGTCCAAGAAGAGGCCTTATTACAAGCTTTACTACATTTTGTCTCATATTATTAGCAAGCACGTGCTGTTTGGAGTGTGTGTGAGTTGTGCGTGACATGGGAGCATACAGTCCTTAGAAGGAGACATGTCCTTTCTCTCATGAAACTGTAATTCCACAAGGTCTCATTCATTCATTCATTCATTCATTCATTCATTCATTCATCTATTCGTTCGTCTTCAGTAAGTGCTTTGCCTAGGTCAAGGTTATGATGGATCCTGGGAACACTGGGCGTGAAGCCCTAACGCACCCAGGCACGCACATATTCGTGCATTTATTCATACCTTTGGACAATGCACATAGCCTGTTTACCCATAGCATGACTTTGGGAGGTGGAAGGAAACCGGATAACCCAGAGGAAACCCACGTTAAATTCCATACAGATAGTATCCCGAGGATTAACTCGGGGACCCTTACAGGCTGCACCACCATTACACCCCTCGTGGACATAGTATAGTTTTATTTAATCTGTTCTATTTGAGTCATGCGTAACCCGTTTTCATGTTTTTCATGTCTTTCAGGCTTTTGAGATCGACTTTGGCACATAAAGCACTTAGGTCCCATTCCAATTTCATCACAGTTACAAGGGTTTAATGAGCTTAGGTGTTTCCTTACACAAGATTTTAATGTGAGGGGTTTAACAATCTTGACTGTATGTTGCTCACAGAATACAGCGGACCCAGGGTAAGAGTGCATGTGAGCTTTTCTCATTTGTGCATGCGGCCTTGGCATGGTAGATAAACAGTAACATAAAACTTTCAAAACAAATCACGTCACAGCTTTTCAGCTCACCGCTTCTGCTCAGCTTTAGGCTGCGCGCACAGACACACACACACACACACACACACACACACACACACACACACACACACACACACACACACACACAGGTCACAATCTAGTGAGCAGCTATCTAAGGCACTTATTCGGTTTTAACTTAGAAGCACATCTGAGAACTCGAAACGCACTGAAACACAAAAATCCTGCATTAGAGGAAAAAATAAACACTGGCATGTGGGCCTCGAAGTGACGCGAGGCTGCTGAAAAGAACCCAAAATCAAGGACCGCTCTGGGGAACCATTAAAGACAACTTGAAATCTAAACTGAGAGGAGAATGTGGGGAACTGCCAGCCTTTGCAGCATTCATGGTGGAATTTGGTGTGGGTTTATGTTTTTTTTATTTTTATGGTGCCGTCTCAAGCACGAAGTCTGAAGACAAACTGTGACTGCACACACTCTTCCTTCTCCAGTGAGTGGGCATGAAAGCACTTTCGTGTGGTCACTGTGATCTAGGCCTTTTGCGTATTGTAAGTGATGCTGAGTTGGGAATAGGCGAATGCCAGGTCCATGTGGATGACTTGTCGTGCCTTAGTAGTTATGTTTCTGAGCTGGTGTTCTTATCTGAACATCTGTCAGGTGTCATCCAGAAGAGGGTTTCTTCTGAGTCTGGTTCCCCTCAATGTCACCCTGGGGAGTTTTTCTTTGCCACAGTTGTCTGTCGCTTACTTATTTGGGATCTCAAGGGCACTACATCCAGTTTTCTCTAAATCTGCTTTGACTTACTGCCTATGTGGAGGGTTTTTTTTTTTTGCATGTTCTCCGTGTGTTTGTGTGAGTTTCCTGTAAGTTCTCTTGTATCATCCGACCTCCAAAAATCCTCCTGGGATTTAGCCTAAATTGGCTCTAATAAATTGCCCCTATATGCATATGTGTGTGTGAGTGTGTGCACAGTGTCCTGCGAAGGACTGGCATAGTGTACAGAGTGTATTTGCCAACTCATCCCCAGTCTTGCACCCAGTGTGGTCAGATCCTGGATTCCTGGATGAGCTCCAGATCCACTGTGACCCTGACCAGGACTGTATCGTGACAGTGTGTGTTGTTATATCGGTAAAAGTGCTGGAGAAATCGAATAGAATTGGAATTCAAGATACAAATCCCAAGACTGAAAGACTGGAAAGACTTAGTGTATGCTAAACATTAACCCTTACTTGCTTGAATTCTATGTTGTTTCGGTTGTAAACTGAGTTGGATAAACATGGCTTCCAGTGAGTAGCTGTAAATTTGGCAGTCTGTGTTTCCACGTATTTACACAAATGCTGTTGGTTTGCTTTGGAGAAAACTGGGAGACATGTCTTAACCTGGGTTATTTCCATATCATGTTGTCTTTATGTTACGAGTCATTTGTAACCCCACCTCTTTGCTTTCTTCTGGATTCATTTAACGCTTGACTTTTATGACCGACTTTTAAAGCTGTATATTTTGTAAGTCCGTTTCTCTAACCTCATTACCAAGCAGCGCTGTGTTGTTTTTTTCATCACAGTGTCACAGAATTTTTCAGTCTCACGTTTTATTTCCCCTTCACCCTTATTGCGAAGAAGTGACATCCAGGGTTTAGTTTTTGCCAGCAGCAAGTGGCAGAAAGTTTCTCACATCCTCTCATGCTCATGGCAGAAAGTATTGTGTAAAAAAAAAAGCCAGATGGAAAGGAGCTCGTCAAAAGCGAGCTGGCATGAACCTGATGGGTTTGACCGTCTAGCCAAGCAGTACTCCAATAGATCGCTGGCACGAATGCAGGCTTTTGGACTTACAACATGGGAGAATTTTGCTGGCGGTGGGGGTGGAGGGGACGATTGGTTCATCTCAGCCCACAGCTACTCCATGCTGTACAGTCCCACTGGTTTTGTACAGCGCACTGGCTCAGTGACAATACAAAAGGGGATTTCATTTTAAAAATATCCTCCCTTTCTCTGTGCATCATCTTCATCTTATACACTAATCAGACCTGACAGTGGTTCCATAGCCATTTTATTACCTTATTAGATGAAGCAAGAGTGTTCTTGGAAGAAAATGTCGTATTCTTTTTTAAAAGAAAAAGACTATGGGTCATATTTGGAGTTGAGTTAAACATGCATAGTGAGGAGGCAGTGCTGAAATTTATTCCTGGACACTTGCTCGGACAGTTGCACGCAAGACACACTTGAGGAGTTCAACAAAACCAGAGTCATGTCTCAGTTATTTTGTTCGTTTTTTTCCCTTGTCTTCAGTGACCGCTCTGTCCTGGTAGGGATCATGATGGATAATGAATCATGATGTACACACACACACACACATACACACACACACACACACACACACACACACACACACACACACACACAGCTGCACATTTGCTTAAGATCAAATTAGGTACTAGAAAAGCCATTGAAAAGAATTTATTTGGTTCATCATATAGTCTTTATATATCCAAAAGACAATTAAACTAATAACCCTCATAATTGTTTTTGCTTCTCCTTGAAAAAAATACTGGCTTTAGTGGCTGGTCTTCTTTTTTTTATATAAAGCATTAATCAGAAATAAAATTAAACGGGGGGGGGGTCAATGGGAAAAAATGCCTTCTTGCATTTTTTCTTGCAAGGGTCCTCGGATCAGTCCTGGTGTCTGGTTCTGTGGAGTTTTCTGTGCTGTTTTCTCATATTAGTTCCTTCCACGATCTTTGGTTTCCTCCCATCTCCCAAAACTTGCCAGAAGATAACAATCAACAACCAAAAGTGTAGGGTTTCTCATGATCACTTACAATAACCACTACAATTTTATTAACTGTCATAATAGAGAAACGTGGACTCATATATACAATATGATTAACAAAGAGCATATTTTGTCAAAATAACTACCAAAGAAGAGGCTAGCATGTCATCCCACCTCAGTCAACTGTATTGTGTATCCTGGGCTTTTGTCTGTAAGCCCCATCATCACTCTCCTGTGTAATGTATGAAGATGTTACACTGACACATCAGGTCTACACCGTAGTGCATTTAGTTTCAGTCCCCAGGTGTGAATAATATATATCCTAAATACAGTACACAGTAAAGTCTAACTTGCAGTGCCATCTTTCATTCGATGAAATTGAAACCATTTGATCTTTTTGCACATAATTGTGAAGTTAACATGTTTTCAGTGCATAAAGAAAAGAATCAATAATTAAGCTTCTCCACAGGGGGGTAAAGTATGAATTTGTGTCCCTGCAACAAAATTAAAAAGCTTGACAGAGGGAATGTCTGGGGATTTTAGTAACTGTTGTGTCCCATTATCAGATGCCACTCTTCTTTTAACCTGTTTATTATAGGGAGCTGTCCTCTAAGAGGATTACCTTCAGAATACTGAGAATGCAATTATGTGTAAAGCACTGATGGAGAGAAACTCTTACTGTACTTTTACTGAATTTATAGGAAGCCACGTTTATATATGTATTTTTGATAGTATAATTAGCACTGAACATGTTTGTGGAGTAGTTTTGTAGACAAGGTTGTGGGCAAATTTAGTTGAACTGAAATTGATTAACCCTTTCCTATTTAACCTTTTTTTAATCATTATGATTATTATTTACAATGTGCGTTCCAGATGAAAATGTACTCTAAGCTAACACATAGGCTACATTCACATTTGCTCAGTGTCAGAATCCGCCCTGCAGCCTGAGTATCCATGCCATAGACCAGGGGTGCTCATAAGGTCGATCGCGATCGACCAGTCGATCGCGACGCTTGTGTCAGTCGATCGCATGGCATTAAAAAAAATTATCAATATTTGTCAGCCTATCAAACATC
>JAQMCW010000032.1:22473035-22483469 GCA_030068335.1 Chrysichthys cranchii | reverse complement strand
CACACACACACACACACACACACACACACACACACACACACACACACACACACACACACACACACACACATACAAAGAATCCCTCCAAAATTGTGAGAACAAGGCCAATTAATTTCTTTTTGCTGTGCACTGAATATGAGAAACCTAGGGTTAGAGAGATTAGAGTTTCAGCTTTTATACACTTATTCACTCAGCAACTGAATATAACATCTCTGTATGCATATTTATTTATTAATTATGTATGCAGATGTTTAGTTTAGTGCCACCTGCATTTGTCTGGCAGCCAAGAAAGGTCTTCAGATTTAATCTCTTATTTAAAAAAAAAATTACAGGAACGTCTATATGTCAATAGGTAACATATTGCATAATAGAATTTAGATTTTGGGGAACAGAAAAAAAAACATAATCAAGGTTGTCTTGAACATGCCTTGGACAAGTAATAGGAGTCAAAACTGGCTGAAAGTGAAAAGCATTTAAGATAATTGGAAACACCTACCAGTTGATGTCTGTTAAACAGTCTAACTAAAGAATGAATGCAGTTTTAATAGCAAAGAAAGTCATGCCAACTTTTAAATGGATTTAGCTATTATTTACTGCAGTACTGATATCTGGAAACTTAATCTGCTTATTTTTGAAAGCACTTTCACAGTCAGTGGGATAACTCAACTTCATATAGTCTTCAGATGAATAAAAAAAAGCTGCTTCAATATTATAGCAAGATTAAGTCCATTCACCGTGGCCTATTATCACTGGATAGTTCAAAATGACCTGGATGACTAAAAAGCTTCATGGAATAAAACCATGCAAGACAGTTTACAGTTTACTGAGGTGTGCTTACTGCATCCTCAAACCGTATGAGGTTCCTCGAGCTATGTAAAAATCTCTATCACAGCCTGTCTGTAAAACTATTAGGCCTCATTGTTGATTTAGGTTTACAGGTATCTTACTCCCATTTTAAATTAGTTCATAACCTAGACAGGTGAAGTTTGGAAAAAGGCCTTCAAATGTCCCCTGTAGCCTCAGTGTTCAGATTATGACTGTCAGGAGTGGAACATGATATGATCGTCTGCTGTTGTGGCCGATCCACCTCAAGGGTTGACGTGTTGGGCATCCTGAGATGCTTTTCTGCTCACTGCATTTGTAAAGACTGGTTATTTGAAATACCATAGACTTCCTGTCATCGTGAATCAGTCTCAGCAATTCTCCTCCGATCTCTCTTTAACAAGGATTTTCTGATTTTCTGAACATTAACTGAAGCTCTTTCTGCATTGCACGGCTTCCACAGGATTGGATAATTGTATAAATGAGCAGGGATACAGCTCCTATTATGTGTATTTTGTGCAAAAAATGTATTTTTGAGCATGGACACTTCTGTATGCCCCAAAATATTAAAATTATTCAGCATGAAAGCCAGGTTACACATTTCTACTTCTACCCAAATACCCAGTTGACCAGGACCGCAATGCTCCAAAACAGAATTAAAATGTGGAGTGCCACCAGGAACCAAAGCAGGGATTTGCATTTCGTGACAGATATTAGGCCAAAGAAAGATGCTAAGTGGCTTCATAGATATAAGACCAGGGTTATTATTGAACAAGTATTTCCTCTCTAACACAAACAGCCCATCGGTCTGCAGGCTCCACCTGTCCATTTCCCTTCTGACTCCACATCCATCAGTCCTCCTGTCAAATAGGCCATTTACCTGAATAAATACTGCCCTGATTGCAAAACAAGACATGGCGGAGGGGAACCATCAAAAATAAACAGATTCCATGCCAAGTAGAAAAGGAATTAGGCCAGGGCAGTGCCGCCAGGACAAACAGAGCAGGACTGGCAGTCCTCAAGAAACCAAGGATAGGTGAAAAAAAAAAGTGACAAGTGAAGCAGTGGTGTTTTTTTCCATGTATATACAGGTTATTTTAGGGTGTTTGTGTGATATTGTGATTATACGTATATTATAATACTGCTGAACTCCCAAATATGAACAAATTGTAATTCAAAATCAAAGGGATTGGTGGACATGCCGCATAATCTAAGGCTAATAATAAACAGACATAAAAAGTGGTGTTGTTTTTTTAAATTAAGATATAATCATTGCAACAATTTAAAATGCATTCATTGATATGGTGAAGTTTTCAGGAAGGATATGTTTATCTAACGTTTATAGAAGGAATCACCAGTGTCAGCACTTCTTAAGAGTCAGAGGCAAAGCTGTAACATTAAATTTTCTGACAACAGCAAGCGTTCTGGTTTCTCTGCAATGTGACAAGCTGTCTTTTTAGTCTTATTATCTTCAAGAGGCTGTTAAGACTGTTTATAGCTATTGTAAGTGATAACAGGAACTAGCTAGTTTCACAGACCTTTCCACAACATTAAATGTAGCTATAAACAGTTTAAAAGTCCATGTCCATCACTAATAAATGTAAAATGTACGTTTTGGTCAATTGCTTTGATGTAAAAGCAATATACTAATTCCAAGAATGCTGTTATTGGAAAACAATCAGCTCCTCTTGGCATCAGGCTGCATGACACCACCCAGTTATGTCTGTTCTTTACTTATTAAACATAAAGTATAGACATAATGACTTTAAATGTCCACTATTTAGAAATTTGAAGCTGTCTATTAGCAGAAATGGAGTACAGGTGCTCCCCAAAATTATGATGACCCGTCTTACGATTTTTCAAAGTTACGATGACGATTGCGAGATGCAAAAAATTGTAAAACATTTAGAAATATTTTAAAATTTGTGGGCAGGCATTGCTGGCAGGCCAGCGTAACAGCGTATGATGTATGTGGACGTTCGAACGACGCTCGGAAGTATGCGGACGACACCCAGAAGTATGCAGACGATGCCCGTATCACTCGCCTCGTGCGATGCCTCACTCCCTCCCGGAACTCACGGAGTTACCTTGTGTATCAGTGTACTGTACAGTGCATCACTGCGAGTTTTTTGTGTGCTTCAAGAGCTAATTTGAATTCAAAAGCATGTCTTCTACAGGAAAAGACTCCTGGGTAGGCTAGGCTAAGCTAGGCTATGCTAGGCTGAGATACCTAAGCTAGGCTAAGTGGTGCAACACAGCGGTACGACAAGATATTTTCGACTTACAATGGGTGTGGCGGAACACATCTCCATCATAACTCGAGTACTACCTATATACACAAACACATCAAAAGTAAACAGACACCCCTCATTACGTTTTATCCATGCAGACACCACCTGGTACTTCAAACTTTTTCTAATATATTGGTATTTTTAATTTCAGATTACAGTATATTAATTTTTGAGAGCAACTAGCCATGCAGTAAACACCAGAAGCAAAAAAGTTGTGCAATTTTCAAAGAGGGCGTATTGTGGGTCAGTCTGACAATGGACTTAGCCAGCGTATGATTGCACAAAACCTTGGGATTGCTTCTCCACACAGTCAACAGAGTGATTGTACAATTCAAAAGCAAAGGAAAGAAATCAACATCTTGATCAGCATCCCACTCAGGTCGACCTAGGGCCTCTGACAGGTGTCTTCAGACTGACAAGCACATTTTTTAAAAAATATCCCTGTTGTAAGGGCACTGATGCTGCAGAGCAACTCCAAGTGAGTCAGAATACTTCTGTGAGGGATCTCCATCAACTTGGCCACTATGGCAGAGCAGCCAGAAGGAAGTTTCAATTTTTTTTTTAAACGATGGTGTCTATTTACTTTTGAGATGTCTGTATGTATTCCATAATATACGTATGGAATTCATAAATATGTTTTCGTTAGTGTATAATTACCTGTAACTACGAATCCTTGTCTTTTCATAAGTTTTCATAAGAACAAGTCCTTTAAACCTTTATATATAAAGAAGCACAGGAAGCTAGATGAAGAGGAAGAAAGAAGAGGAAATTTCTGGTCCTGGTTAATAGGATGGAGGATCATACTTATTATTTATCATGGAAAAAGCAAGGGAGTGTGAATGTAAGCACCTGGAAGTACGTTCTAATACACACATTTGGCAAATGACAGCCGCGGTATGCTCGAATACATGCTTGGAATGTGTGGGGTAAGGGATTTGTTCAAGTGGTTCGCATTCAAATTGTTGAACCCTACCTAGTGAACCTTTAAAATGGGGTGCAAAGCCTGAAATCTACATCTGAATGTAATTTATACCAATATCAACATCTGAAACAATATATCTGACCTGGGCATGTCATCAGGATGGCTACAGTGGTTGGTTTAATGTAAAACATTGCATTTCTTTAGCCTTATTTTTTTTTAAACATGAGAACTCTCCTGGGCTAGAATATATCCTCCATTTATTCCATTAAGGTTTCTAATATGTTTTCTTTAACCAGTGCGATGTTTAGACTGTGTTCATGCACTTCCTCCACAAAAACGATCTATACCATTATTCCGCATGTCATGTAAGTAAAGAGCCAGAGCACAAGGCAATACGACTGTTATGACAGCAACTGGAGAATCTTAAAATCAATGCGAGGCTCAGGTTTAAAGCTGGCACTCAGTGGAAATCAATGCTGTTTAAATATCACCGCTATTATTGGATGAATTAACGTCTTATGAACCTTATATTGAACGTGGACCTAATTTGTACAGCAAGAGAATGATTCTGACTCTTGTTTAGCATTCCAGGAATCACCGGGGGATCGTATAGATGTTTCAGTTGTCATAAAAGTGAAATACAATGGATAAGGATAGAGGATAATAAAAAGAAGCATAGAATCAAAAGGTAATTATTCCCATGTTATCACCTGTTTTCCAACACTTGAAATGAAAGGATCACGTGCCAAAACCTTTAAATTGGCAGATAAAACCGTGTGAGCCTCCGAGTTATAGTTAAGTAATTTACTTTGCTGGATTTGTTCCATCAAAGCAACCTGACCCAGTGCATTTTTAGTAAGTTCACAAATAAATTAGCAAAAATATATGAACATCTTTCAATCACTGAGCATGAAGTGCCATCATAACCCCACATGGGTTCCTCTGATGTTTTGTGATGTTTTATGACGTTCACAAGAGCTTTCCATAACTCAAGATGTCAGAAAAAAAAACCCTGATTTCTATTTGGTTTTCCCACAGTACTCTTCACATCTCCATCCACATTAGGTCTCAATCCACAAGCCCTACCAGATAACCAGTAGTGGCAAGAGAAGTTCTCAGAGGGTAGGTCAGTTGATCTAAAGCAGTGGCAGTCTCTTTATTTAGGAGCGTTTCCAGGCTGAGTGTCTCTGGCTCATCGTGGGAGGGAAGAACAGCAGCCTTGGGAGAAATTGTGCACTATGAAAATGTCTCTGGTTGGTATTCATCCAGACAGTAATGGGTTCACCTTATTATCCTCTTCATAACTGGGGCTTGTAATTTATCACCGAAGAGACTTTTCTATCTTCCTGAAGGGGAGCAGCCTCCCTTAGTAAAAGAGCAAGATGTATTATGGGTCTCTGGTTGCGTGTTCCAAGAAAGTATTAATCAACCAGACTCAAACAGAACAAAGACGACAGCTTAGATGTGAGTAAGGAGAGGGCAACACACAATGTACCAGGAGGGTAAAAATGGTCGTAGTTATCAGAGAAAAACATTGTTTTCAGGGTTATGGCTGGCCAATATGACTATGATATCCACATAATTATTAATTACATCACACTTGACTTTTCTGAGATATCATCGGTGTCATTAGTGGAATTTCTTTTACACTGGCAGACTCTGTTGGCACTGCTGGTAGTTTATTGGATGCTAAAATATGTTCCAAATGCTTTATTTACCCTTATCGCTTCTATGTAAAAAAATTAAAAAAAAAAAGATAAATTAAAAGTTAAACAAAAATAAGTTTGTACCATGATGCAGCACCAGTGCATTGGTTTTTTTTTTTTTATAAATAAAAGAACTACTATAGTGCCAGGTGACGAATTCAAGGGAAAGAATAATAACAAGTGCTGTATCCAGTAAGGTGTCTTTTAACCACCACAAGCTTGGGCATAGTTGATCTACACTAGTAATGAACACCATTCTCCTCAAAGATAAGCCCTGAGTAGTTTTTTGATTACGATGGTAGAGATTCTAACATAATTGGCCCAAATTTTCACACTGGCATTCAACTGGGTTGAGATCTGGTCGCTGTGTAGGTCACAGTATAAGATTGGCATCATTTTCACACTCGTCAAATCATTCAGTGAGCCCTGGTACCCTGTGGATGGGGGTGGGGTCATCCTGGAAGATATCACTCCTATTAGGATAAAGACATTTCATTGAAGTACACTGATGCACTATATGGCCAAAAGTATGTGGACACCTGACCATCACACCCATATGTGGTTCTTCCACAAACAGTTGGGACAAAATTGAAATCGACAATTATCTAGAATGTCTTTAAACGCTGTAGTTTTAACATTCCTCTTCACTGGAACAAAGAGGTCCAAACATGCCCCAGCATGACAATGATCCTGTCCACAAAGTGAGGTCCATGAAAACATGGCTTACCAAGGTTGTGTGAAAGACCTTAAGTTTCCTGAATATAGCTCAGACTTCAAACTGGAACTGGAACACTGACTGCACATCAGGCCTTCTTGTCCGACATCAGCACCTGAACTCACTAATGCTCTTGTGGGTGCATGGACAGATCCTCAGGCTCATGCTCCAAAGTCTAGTGGAAAGCCTTCCCAGAAGACTGAAGGCGGTTTTTAGTGGGAACAACCCAATATCCAGGTTTTTGGAATGGGATGTTAAATATTCTGGTGTCCACATAATTTTGGAAATATAGTGCTTTTTCTTTTTAGAGGACAAGTGGAGCCAAATCATACCAGCAAAATGCTTCTAACAGCTTAAGAGTGCCACCAGGTTTTCCTTTAATTTGGAACCAAATGCTGTGATGATTTTTTGCTGACATCCATATTTCCCATCCCTAAATCGGACCAACATGACTCATTGAAGGTATGGCCTTCTTGAGAATAAGAGAACAATCTTGATTATTTATACTGTCAGACTGATTGAGAGGCATAGGATATCATAACAAGCCTTCTTTAGAAAACCTCAAGTCCTTTCAAAGCATCAAGTGTTGTGTAAACTTACCTGGTTCCCCATGTCAAAGTCAGTGTTATGCTGCAAGACATCTTTCCCTGGAGGTTTTTCCAGACTGCGACACAGGAACCACGTAACCAGACCAGCAATGAACATGCCAATGTCTGGGATGAAAACACGGATGCCATTACCTGCATCTGCCCCCCGGACACTGTAAAGAAACATGCCAAAATGTTAGGAGGACTGTCAGAAAACTGAAACTAATGGTGGTCAACATCTACTTGATTCTTGTCGGTGTTGCTTCGATGTGCCTGAGTAGATCACTGAGTTAATACTGACCTATCCAGTTTTTTAGGATTTTTTGCCAGTATGTAATTTGTTTCATAAATTATGATGCATCTTTCTAATCAACTAAATCTACTTATTAAACAAACGATTTATATATTATATAATTCATGTGCTCTTATAGAAGAAGAAATTCTTTTAATCCCAGCTTGTTAGGAAGTCGGGGTCAAAGTACAGTGTCAGCCATGATACAGCATCCATGGAGCAGAAAGAGTTAATGGCCTTGCTTAAGTGCCCAACAGTGGCAGCTTGGCAGGGCTGGGGTTTGTACCTCAAACCTTCTTCTCAGTGACCGAGTGTTCACTGAGCTATCGCTGCCTTTAAACGTGCATTGTCATCTTGACATCCAATAGGCCAGCCTCTGTTAATACTCAGCTATCTGGACATAACCTTGGCATGTGTCTAAGATACTTATAGAAAAGTACAACTACAAACCACCCAATTCACAGTCAGTTTTCAGTTCTACTTCAGACATTTTCAGGCATTCTGGTCATCCCAGTAGTCAAAACTCTATAATATATCATTTGAAATCACTGTAATTAGGACAGGCACGTTTGAATCCTAAAACTTCTCTTTGAGCTAAATGATCTTTTAACATGTGGTATTTAGTGCAACAATGAGCTGGAGTGCCTCAGCAATGCACACAAATATGTCCTGAGCCACAATAAAGGCCTGTGATTGCCAGTGTCCTCGGTTAATACGCTAGCCTGTCTGTTTCTCATTTCCATGCTCGAGCGAACTATAGTCTTTCGCGGTTCTCTCGGCTCAAGTTCCCTGGCTCGCAGGCAGTCCTTTCAATCCCCAGATCAGCCTTTCTGTACAGAGCTGCATGTTTCTGTCCTGAAAACGGAAACTCCACTTGTTTCATCCTTGCCTGGTCCAGGCATCACTCAGCAGCCATTCCGCAAGACCCTCATTTTCAGATCTATAAAAGCTTTACACAAACAAGGTTAGGTTAGATGACATTTGTTCAGTTGAAGGTCTTTTGGTAAAATGGCACACATTACCACACCGATGGCTGCCCTGAGACCCATAAACCACAGTTATACAGTGACTCAACAGTCTGCAACACCATCTCACAATGCAGTGGGAACAAGCTCCATTGTAGCTATTTTAATGCTAACATATGCCAGGACAAACAACAGATTCATTTCTGCTTCTTCTGAATTATATCTTGTTTGTCAATTACTGCACACATGTGCTCATCAATCACTCTATAAATCACAAATAGCTGAAAAAGACAAGATAAGATAAGCAGCCAGGTGGCCCTTTGCTAGAAAATCATCTCACGCCTTGTTGATGCTGGGTTTCAAACAACCCTAAACAAATGTTTGGATACACGTGCGACTTGCTCCACATGAAATCCGGCTTTCAAAGAGAAACATCGGCGACTGCGCAGCCTCTTTGAAGTCTACCGTGTTTGCTTCATAAAATTTAATAAGCGACAGACGCCGCTAGTTGAAGCGAGTATTTTGCGATTTGCTCCATCCAGTGCAAACTCCTTCCAAAGGCTTCCCTGTACCTAAACAGTTTGCATTGCTGCTTAAGGCCACCTTTGATCTCAGCATGCTAATAAAGAGAAATGCGTGAGCTGGCAAAATGAAGGTCCTACAGATGGCACTGATTTGGGAATAAGACAGTGCGGTGAATTAACTAGGCAACTTTGGCCTGTAAAGAGAATTAAAGGGAGCCGCTATCAAAGCTCACAGCGAAAGCACCAATTTGAAGAGACACCCAGAATATTGTTGGCTCCACACACAAATCCATGTTTTTGGTTCACTTTTAGAAGTCGCTGAGTGGTTACAATTCTTGCATTTATTCAGAGGTTGGAGTCTAGCTTGTGCTGGGGTTGAGTTACTCTTTGATGAGTGCGGGTTGGATGCTGGTGGGGGGCGAGCAGTCATTAGCTGGCACTGCAGCCAGAACATCAGCAGGGGATAACGGACAGTCTGGATGATCTACGGGCCATCGCGTCGGCTGACAATACCGCCATCTCCACAGCAAGCCCAAACAAAGGATCCAAGACTCAAATACCACAAAACCCGAGCTTTCAGGAAGGCCAAGGAGAAATGAAATCATTTAAAAAGAGGCGTGAAACCTAAATAAAGCTATTCTTCCGCCAACTTTTTATACAGAATCTGCTTAAAGCTCATTTTACATTATTTTAAGGTCGCTGATTTGCGCATGTACAGTATATGTTCTCAACCTAAACAATGATTAACAGTTTGATAACAGAATAAATGTTTTTATGCTCGAAATTTCTTATTATTTGTACTGCACTTTAGCTACTTTAAAAATTCTAACACCCAAACAATAACGAGCAATACACAATACAAAATACAAATGAGTGGAAAAGTTTACATCCCCATGGTTTTTGAGTAGAAAAATAGCGCCTCTATTTTGCAATTTACCTAATAACACACAATTTTGTATTTATTTCATTGTGATTTATTTAAATGCAACATATAGCCCAAATATCAGCACAGTTGTGTTGTGTTTTGTTAAACATAATAGAACATCTAGTCATGAATGCCTCCGAACATGAACAAATCAGTTCCCGACCAAAAAATTCACAAAAATTTTGCATCTGGTTACGACCACATAATCGGGTGCCGAACAAACACAGCCCCAGCCATTTTCCCCTTCCGCTTCGTACGCGCCAATGTTTTACCCATTTTCTGTTTGTGTATTGTGCAATTGCGTATTGCGTACCTAACAGAGACTCACGTGTCCCTTTAATCGGACTCGGTCAGACGGTGCGTTCATTGGCTGTACAGTAACCTCCTCCCCGCCCATCTTCCTCCTCACTTCCTTAACGCCAAAAGTTGACTCATGCAAAGTTTTTTTCTTGGTTGTTTGCAGTAAGTTTTTGTATAATTAAGGATTTTTCAAACTTTGATTTTTTTTCTGTGCTTAAAACTCATTTTTAAAACTCAATCTGCTTAAAACTCAATCTGTTTCTCTGCATTTCTGCACTATAAGCCTTCATTTTGGGTCCCAAAAAAGTGAAAAGTGGAAATGGTAGTGAGAGTAAGAAGCCTAAGCGTATAAAAGTTGAAATAAAGAAAGAAATAATCGCAAAAC
>JAQMCW010000032.1:22428485-22442391 GCA_030068335.1 Chrysichthys cranchii | reverse complement strand
ATGGTGGCGGTTCTCATGTTTTGCGATTATTTCTTTATTTCAACTGTTATACACTTAGGCTTCTTACTCTCACTACCCTTTCCACATTTTTGGGACCCATAATGAAGCTTATAGAGCAAAAATGCAAAAAAACACAACGAAAAAATGCTGTGAACATGTTCCCACCATGAGTGCTTGACCAAAACTGAATGTTTGTGCCGCGAAGTGTCGGTTGGCTTCTTGTACGTCAGTTGAGGATTTGTTCATCGGGCAGTACAAAATCTGCTCAGGAATTTAGTTCATATGTCGATTTGTTCGCCAGCTGATGCGTTCACGAGCCGAGGGTCCACTGAACATTAATTTTTACTCACTACCTCCCTCTGTCACACATCCTCACAATAATCTGTGCAATAACCTTCATGTGCAATATTTTATAATAAATTACATAGCAATATTTTAATGTATCGTATTTATACCCACCTCTTTAATCACCCTGCACTGTTATTATATACAACATTGTGCGTTTTATATTGCTCTTCTCTTGTGTAATGTGCAATCGTAACATAAGTAGTTTCTTCCGGGATCATTCAAGATTTCTGATTCTGAAAGAAATATCACACAATACATTTCTTTATAATCGCATATTTGTAAAGTAATACGATGGCATTTAAGCATCAGATGATTTTGAGGAGTCAATCCAAACTCCTAACAAATCTAAATTTCAACTGATGTGACATGAAGGATGAGACCTAATACCCCTCCCTGTAACCTGTCTGCTGCTATGTACGCGATGCAATGATCGAGGCAGTTCTTATTGTGACAGCTAGAGTTTAGCATTTAGCCAGATTGTATGCTCAGGGATATTGTCACGCTAGCTAACATTTGAAGGATTATAAATAAAGCTCTTAAGTTAAGTTCCTAGCTTTAGCTGAAGCTTTCCCATGTTCCTAGGTTCATTGCTGAAAAAGTTGTTATTTTGTCATCAGGGATTCAAACCACTGTACTGTTTTAGTCTTTAATCAATCATGTATTTTCAATCCTGTACTTTCATAGTTTAAGAGTATACAGTGATCCCTCGCTTGTCGCGGGAGTTAGGTTCCTGAACCTGCCGCGAAAAGTGAAAATCCGCGAATTAGCAATCATCCCTTCTTTTATCATATCCCAAAGTTTAACCTTTTTGGCGATCGTTAGCATCTTCCGTTCGCGCTTGGCCGCAGCCCTGGAAGAAGTAGAAGGCGCCGATCACATTTACTACCCACAAAAGGCACAAAGATAAGCACTTAAGTTTCCTGCTCACAGGGAAACACATTGTTGCTGAATGTGCGAGATGTGAGATGCTGGTTAACACAAAGCGGAATGATGCTCTTCTTCACTTAGTCAATCAACACCCAGGATACTGTACTACATAGCCACGCGCTCTAAATGGGTAGCTTCTTAGCCATTGGCCAATAGTGTCCCGTGTATGAGATCAACTGGGCGAACCGGGAAAATCAAATGAGGAAGCATGTACTCTACCAGAAATAAAAATACTCATTGTATATACGGTGATATATAATTAGATCAATTTCAATAAAAACCCGCAATAGCGTGAAGGCGCGAAGTTTGAAGCGCGATATGGCGACGGATCACTGTATACTTTTTGACTTCATAGTTGAATTTATAGTTGAACTTTCACCACCTCTGAGTCAAACTAATGGATTAAAAATGAGGCAAATTCATAAGATATGTTTACCTAAACTTCTGCCTTAATAGATAATCCTAGCACTTTCACCCTTTGGACAAAACCCCACAGCTCTTACATAACGACGTTTGTTAGTGATGACTGGCCACTTGAAATGACAAAGTGCCCGCTGCATAGAGTGTGAGTGAAAGTAGTGCTTTGCCTTGGAGTGTGTCTGGATGAAGGAGACAGCCAGACCACAGACGCAGTGCAGACCTGCACTCTTCTAAATACACGTTAACACTATACTTCCATTCCTCTCCCACAGGTAATACCCCATGGGTCAACAAGCTGTCACATGCAGCCTATTCATAATCACTTCTAAGAGTAGGGGCTCATAAATAATCTCATGAAGAAACTCTCCACAGTGGCACAGTGCGCAGTCCTTTGGACAAGAGGTACTAACCAGACCATGCTTACACAGGAAGAAACCTGATGTCTGAATAACATCTACAAATTTTCTACTTTTATTTCTTTGCTTTACTTTTTTCTTCACGGGGGAAAAAACCCTTCTGATTTAAGGGCACTGTAAGTGATTTTGGGGAAACCGGCAAGAGTAAGAGTAAGATTTTGAAAGTATCCGACTGAAGAATCCCACCCACTCCATTTAACCCTCCCTCCAAAGCACATGATGAATGCACACTGCCTGATTACCGCTGGAGGAGAAGTCCAAGAGAGAGACCGCGAGGGAGAGGAGCGTAGCATAGCACTGTTTTATTCCACTAACAAAATTCCCCTCAAAACAAAATAAAACTTGCTTTCGTGCTAATCGAAAGGTCCTTCTTCCCAGTTATGATGTCAGAATTATGAGTATGTCATGTTCAAGTGGTCTGTTTTTGGAGCGGAATGAAAAATAATGGACATACTAAATCCCAATGTTCTATATCAAGTAAAGTGTACACAGACCACACATTACATTATTAATTATGTACACAAGCAACATCTAACGATAGTTGCACATCTAAAAATAAAAATAAACAATTACATATCCACTACTAAAACTGTCCTTTTCTCCACCATGTTGAAGGTGGCCCAACTTGGAAACTCGAGCATCAAATTAGTTCCAAAAGTTCCCACCTGAAATTATGAGTTGAGGGGCGCTCATGTGCAACTTCCAAATTGGCAAGTCGTATTTATCATAATTCCGACAGCACATGCAGGCAGCATTTATCCGACATTTTTTTTTTTATATCATAGACTTTTGTACTTCAGGGTTTGTTTCTTGCTTTGTTTAGCAGTTTACCAGGTGTTGTAGGTATAATGTTGGGAATTAAATACAGGTAGATCTCAAGTTACGATGGAGATGAATTCTGCTATACCTGTCATAAGTGGAAAATATCGCATGTCGAATGTCGTAGGCCACTGCTTAGCCCAGCTTCGGTAGCTTAGCCTATCTTGGCCTATCTTAACCTAGCTTAGCCTAGCCTACAGAGGAGTCTTTTTCTGTAGGAGACATGCTGGGGCGTTTAGAAGACATGCTTTTGAATTAAATTTAGCTCTTGAAGCACACAAAAAACACACGGTAATGCACTGTACAGTACACCGATACACAAGTTAACTGTGTTAACTCCGAGAGTGAGGCATCACACAAGGCGAGTGACACGTACATCCGGGCATCATCCGTGTACTTCCAAGCGTGGTCCGAAGATGTCGTACGTCATACGCTGTTACGCTGGCCTACCAGCGATGTCTGCCTGGGAATTTTTTATATTTTCTAAATATTTTACCATTTTTAGTGCATCACAATCGTCATCGTAAATTCGAAAAATCGCAAGTCCGGCCATCGTAACTAGGGGAGCGTGTGTACAGGTATTAAAGCTAGGTTCATTTCTATAACCATGTAAAAAGCACTTCAAGAACTGTTACAAAAAATAATGCTTCTAAAGATCACCTACTCTGCCTGTAAGTTGGCCCAACTGACTTAGAAGTGCAATTCCTATGAGTCACATTTTTACAGTATAAGTGTTCTGTTAATACGCATACACGCTGTTTTTAATGTGTTGCAGCAAAACAAGATTTGGTCTCTGGCATTAAAACAAGAGAAATACTATGCCAAGTGGATTACTGCAATGATTAGCCTGAATCTCCTTAAAGCCACACATTGTTTTCCTAACTAATACACAGAGATATTATGCATCTTGTATAGGTTTAAAATCAGCCTCATACTTCAGCACCTACCTGTAATCACCGTGGCAACCATAAAACGACGTTGTACACATTGCCAAGCTATGTCTGCCAAGGTGTCATTCTTTTTACAATGCTTTACTGTTGTGAAAATGTTTTACAGGGCCCCGTCAAGCCACACTATTTTTTATTGTTCGTTTTTATGGTTTGCTTTGGCTTTGAATCTGATTAGAATGAGTTTTACTCATAAGAGCAAATAAAAAAGGGAAAAATCAATTGTTACAAAGCCATGCAATGATTTAGCCTTCAAATGGTCCAAAATTAAGACTGAATAGGTGCTGTAATTGACAAAAATACACTCATTCATCTTCAGTAAATGCCTGATCCTGGGCTGGGTGACGGCAGATTTGGAGTTTATCCCGGGAACATTGGGCATGAGACGGGAATATCCTCTGGATGGGACAGCAGTCCAACACAATGCATCGTATCGCACACACACACATGCATGCGCATGCACACACACACACACACCCACACACACACACACACACACACACACACACATATTCTCACACTTGTTCTCAGCTAGAGGTAGTTTTGTGTAGCCAAGCTACCTACTGGTATGTTTTTGGACAGTAGGAGGAAACCAGAGAGCCCAGGGGAAACCTGCATGGATACGAGCTCAACATGCGAAACTCCACAGAGACAGATGTGAGCTCAGGATCGAACTGAGAGGCTATGACGTTGCGATGTCTCCCACTGAATCACCAGGTCATTCCATAACATCAGACACAGACGTAGATGTTTCATAAATAATCTGTCCAGATATTACCACTATGGAAAATTCGCAATTATAGCAGGGAACAACTAGGGAAGTGTTAAAATGGATTTTAGTCTATTTGTTAATGTAAAATTACAAAATATATAAAGTACATTGCAGCATTTTATTACTCACAGATGGCTTTAAATATAATACACAGGTGTATATATTGTTTAGAAGAGAGCCCTGGGAAATATGGGTACACCATGAGCTATTTGTCTAAAAACAGAAGGTAGCATTTTGTTACAGCCATGAATGAATGTTTTTTGTGGTACAGTAGAATCTCTGGTCATGAACACTTCCAAACACGGACAAATCGGTTCCCGATCAAAAAATTCACCAAAATTTGCACCTGATCACGACCACATAATCCGGTGCCAAACAAACACAGCCCGGCCATTTTCTCCTTTCGTTTTGTACGCGGCGATGTTTTCCCATTTTCTGTTTGCATATTGTGCAATTGCGTACAGCGTACCTAACAAAGACACACGTGTCCCTGTAATTGGTCTTGGTCAGATGTGCGTTCATTGGCTGTACAGTAACCTCCTCCCCAACCATCTTCCTCCTCACTTCCTTAACGCCGAGTTAAAGTTGACTCATGAAAAGTTCATTTTCTTGGTTGTTTACAGTAAGTTTTTGTCTAATTAAGGATTTTTCAAAACTTAGAATTTTTTTTTCTGTGCTTAAAACTCGTTAAAAAAATATTTACCGCTAACGGTTTGTAGAGGTCTAATACAGACTTGTGCAATGTTAGTTTTCTCTGTTGTTCAAAGTTTTCTTAAATGTTATTCAAGGTGTTTACATTTAGTTTAGTATTACACTCTGCATTCTATGGTATAATTAACCATCTTTGTGCTTAAAAACCTTTAAAAAAACAAACAAACCCAAAAACAATATTTACATACAGTTCGTAGGGTCTGGAACGGACTAATCGTACCTACGTACAATCCAATTTGGAAATTGGGTTCGGGTCAGGACCAAATCGGGTCACAACTAGAATCTTGGAACGAATTATGGTTGTGACCAGAGGCACCACTGTATCAGGTGACAAAGCACTGACTAAAGAAAAAATTAACACCAGTTATAATTTGCACCTTTTGATGCATACAGGTATGTACTGTTTTTTTGTTTTGTTTTTTATGTGCATATAATTTGCACTGTTAGAGAATGGTGATATTTGTGCAAGGGGAAAGGGAGGCTATGGAAATTTACCAGGTACATAGGGAGCATTTTTGGGAAAAGAAAAAAAAAAAAGAAATCAATAAATCTAGCTAAAACTAAAAATCTAGTCAATTTTTATAGCTGCTGGTGTGCCCATGTGTTGATGGAGTGTGGAACCATGCAGAGCTTTAAGAGATACAGCAGTAAAATGTCCTTAAAAACAGCACTAGGGATAAACTCCTGGACTGCTGGAGGCTGATCCTGGCACAGGAAGCTCAAATATGGACCAGATGTGTTTGTGATGTCGGCACGCAAGAACAAAGAAGGTTGTGTTAGCGCACGCCTATCGGCTTGCCATTTGGGCAACAGGCTCTGATTTCATTTCCCCCTGATGGACTACTTCATCCATTCTGTGATGATTGAATGGGTTTCTGTGTTGTGCTCCAATACTACCTCAGTTAGACTTTCTAAATGCGGTCGTGTGGATCATAAGGAAGGTAATGGAGTTGGATTAAACCAATAGAATACGTGTTCTGCGAAGTTCCATGTGCATGCCAACGCGCTAATATAGTCATCTTGAATGCTGAAATTTCTTTGGTCTAATTGGACTTAAACACCATTCCCTGATGAGCTCGTGTTGCCAAAATTAGGAGTGAGCTTTGCAGGTTATTTAGAAAGCCCCCTGTTGAGAGCTTGGCTCATGTGAAGCAGAGATGCGTGTTTTGGAACTTGTTTTTGCAAACATAATTCGGGATGTTCTTTAAAAACCAAAAAAAAAAAAACCCAAACAAACAAACAACCAAAAAAAAAGGTTTTAGAAAGACACATTACTGATCGCTTAAGGAAGTCCAGTGTCATGTGGTAATCCTACCAGGGCCTCTATGAGCTTTTAGCGTTATTGGCATACTTGGCATCATTAATCTGAAATGCAGTACTGTCCGTGAAACACGGTAGAGAGCCAAACCAATTCAGATGAACTGTAAAATGTTGCTCCGCTGGGAGAAGCTTTCACGTAGCGAATTAAATAATTGATCTGAATCAATTCATTGTTGGACAGCAACCATTTCTACTGGGGCCCAAGTATAGTAGTCCAGCACTGATGTATATTAATACCTTGAACTTTAATCTACTGCGTGCACCAATTTGTAGATTTATTTTATCCAAAGTGACTTACAAGAAAGTAGGGCACAATCTCAAGCCAAAAGTTAAGCGCCTCTCTCAAAGGCCTTCTTGTGGCTCTCTGGCAGTCCTAAAGTTTCAACTCACATGACTTCATACGTGCGTAATAAAAGTTTAAACCTATAACCCTGAAGGGTTTTCAGTTTGAACTCTTCGCTTTCCGAAGAATATTTGAGAAACTTGTATTTTCCTCCTCAGAGTGTAGTGCAATGTTTTTCACTTTGATGCACTTTGAATTCAACTTGTCTTATTAGAAGCCGTGCACTTGATGCATTGCTGCACTTTATTGTGAATACTATTTGTCAGATTATTTTTCTCATCCCTAACCTCATCCCTCAGGTAACACTGACATTCCAGAGATTATTAGAGACTCACGGCAATCCGAAAAGAAATTCCAAGGAATCACTCCATGACATAAAATGTGCCTCGTATATCACGAGCTGTCAAACTCCACCTGACACACCAATGTGTGTAGTTTCTGATCTACTGACTGCATGGAGGATCTGATCTACTGCCCGTGTGCAGGATCTGATCTACTAACCATGCGCAGGATCTGATCTACCGACGGTGCACAGGATCTGATCTACCGACCGTGCGCAGGATCTGATCTACCGACCGTGCGCAGGATCTGATCTACCGACTGCGCGCAGGATCTGATCTACCGACTGTGTACAGGATCTGATCTACTGAAAGAAAGAAAGAAAGAAAGAAAGAAGGAAAGAAAGAAAGAAAGTGAAAATAAACAACAGAAAGAAAGAAAGAAAGAAAGTGAAAATAAACAACAGAAAGAAAGAAAGAAAGAAAGAGAAAATAATTAACAGGAAGAAAGAAAGAACAAAAGAAAGAGGAACAAAATTAATAAAAAAGAAAGAATAAGAAAGAAAAAAGAAAATAAATAACAGAAAGAAAGAAAGAAAGAAAGAAAGTGTTGTATGTAGCAGAATGTCTACATCATGTCCTGAAGCTGAGAGCTGGCCGCGTGAGTTCGACTCATTAAGTGAACTAAACTAATACAGTAACATTTCCTTTTTAAAACACACTAAAGGTATTGTGCAGTTAAATCTTTTGAGATCCGCCAGATTCCCTATCAGCTTATCTGTTTCTATTTCAGAAAAGCTAGCACAACCCTTTTTCTTAAAAAAAAAAAAAAAAAAGAAAAGAAAAATATCAATCACTATATGCTCACTGCGAAAACTGGGAGTTTAGGGGGAAAAAGAAGTTTCCAATTTATTACAATTGATAAAAAAAATCTGATACTAAATTTGGTTTTGCTTTTAATTTCATCTGTCACAATCTGAATCTGAATCGAATCGAATCATTTGTAAATCACCGTAACTGATCTGGACTTAACAAACGCAGCCAGTAAAAGAAACGAGCCGACTAAAACAGCCCTTGATTACATTTTATGACGTGACTCACGGCTGAGATATGTGCTTTTCTTGAAGTGTGTGTGAGAACGAGTAGGAGCGAGGGAGAAGGAGACCGAGCGGGAGGCTAACACTGAGTCATAGGGTCGGTAACAAAGAGCCAGTGCTTTCCTCATCTGAATATCTGAATATCTCCCGAGGAGATCTCGCCGCGCTGTAGGCACATCGGCAGATACTTAAGATTCCTTCTGGAATTTCTTTCCTGTTTCATCTTCAACGTTACAACTTTACATTCTGTCGTGAGAATCAACATGAAAACTTAAAATTATATCACACACATGTGATTCGCCGGGGTCAACTGAGAACTAAAAGAATGAGTTGGACTGAAATCAATAGGACGGAACCGAAAAACCAGCCTGTTGCCCCGTGAGGCCTCGTGAGTCATCGTCTTCCTGAGGAAGCGCTGTGAAGCTGGCTCACGGAGATCCACAAGGGCTGAGGTCCCTTTCCTACGACCTCTCCATTCTGCTCCATTTCCTCAGGAAGCCATCTTGTCTCCTGCGTTCCCTCAAGTGGACAGATCGCATCTGTTTTGAGGCGAGAGCCGAGGACAGCCTTGTGGCCTTGAGCTGCTGTTTTCTTCCCTCAAGTTCTGGAGAGCGCCGGCGTGCGAGCGTGTTTACAGACCCAGCTACTTTCTGGAAGTCTGAGTCGGAGTCTAAACGTCAAGTCGAATCACCGGAACATTAAATAAAAGGTCAAGGTTTTTGAGATAAACGTATTTGAGATCGATTTTCAACATTCCAACATGGGAAATTCATTTGGCATGGCCACCACAGCTGTAACAGTATCGCCAAAGCGCTGAAATGACAGGTACTGTTAAACAGATTTTATACACGTAACATCAGTCTGCTCAACTCTCCGATGCCGCAGGATCGGCTGAACTAGAAACACGCATCTCCTGTCATTTTCACTCAATTGTACGCGGCACATATCATCACCTTGTAACGATTTAGCCTCAGGAAAAGTGAAGGAGTTTCAGCGTTATAATGAATAGCCAACATCTGGTGGTGGTGACGTAAGAGCCGGCCAAGGTGAACCAACAAAGACTGTCTCTCCCCTTTCCTGCTCTAGCGAAGGGTCTTAACCAAACAAACACCCGCTCCGAGGCGCCACAAGCTGAACAAAGCCACAGGCTCTTATGGTCTAGAGCTCAGCATAAATCTCCTGCTCCACACCTTCCAGAGGGAGAAAAAGCTCTAGTAGATCACTGTTCATGTGTCTCCTGGACTATGTTAACATACTCAGCTTAGGAGTTGTAAAATGTGCTAGAAGGTTATGTTTAGTAAAGACGGAACGAGAGTTCGATAACGGTAAACATACAACTGTTGCTATTATTATTATTTAAATATAGCTGAAACGGATCCTAAAATGTTTAATGCAGGTAGGACGGAGATGTTGAATCTATTAAATCTGGACTTTGACTTGACTAGACGTTCAGGAAAACTCCACCCTGAAGCACATTAAATATGCGTATAGTGTAACATTTGTGATTCTGGGAGCAATTTGAAGCAAGCAGAAAGAAGAAAAAAAAACAACTAAAGAGCAAGAACTGCTTCTTCAGCTCAGCATTTTCCAGTGATGTTTAATGTCATACTAATGAGAAATGTAGAATTAGAGCAAGTGCTGGACTCCAGATCCAGAATGCAGTGCAGCTTGATGGCGCAGTTGCTCTGAGCTATGGAAGAGTCTTGGCTCAGCTAGTTTGCAAGCTGCGAGGTGAGAGATATGATCGTATTGATTGATAGTGGTGAACGTTTTGAAAGCTTTAGAAGATCATCTGTGTAAGCAAAGTGCACAGATGAGATCAACTATTAGCACAGAGATGAATGGCATTGTGGGTAATGTACTGTAAGAAACTGTAACCCAAAATGAAGCTAGACCAATATTTTGATAAAAAACAAACAAACAAACAAAAAAACCCTCTGAATTTTATTATAAACCCAATCTTGGATGCCAAGGAAAATCACGTAAGCTATAATTTGCTCAGGGTGGATTTTTTTTTTCCTCTAAATCTTTTAACTCAACTTTACTGCTGATATGCATATACACATGTTTACAATACAGCAGATTTCCAGTTCAGAAGGAAACATCTGTCATTACACAGCACCCTTGAGGTACCCTGGACAGTTAAGAGACCCACAAGAGGTTCTGGGATTTAAACTCAGTATTTCCAATATTCCTTAAAACATCAATATTATGTCATATTGACTCACGCGGGAGGTTTAACGATGCTCGATGATGCATTTTTTGAAGGTGTTTCTCTGCAGTCCTGTTGGAGGCAGTGCAGGATGTGAGGACGTTACGTGTTATGTGGGAGCGTCTACAGGAATGAAAGATATTCACCTCTCAGAGACAATTTCTCCCTGGCTCCTCTAGATTTTTATGCCTTTTCTTGTGTTCTCAAGCTGTCGCAACTGTCAAACAGTGACTGGCATCTTTTAACACCTCTTTGACTCACTAGAACAACTAAGAATCCTGCCAAAGCTAGCACTCACGAATAGGAGACAAACTGGGAAAATCTTCTCAGGAGACTAGGTGATTTTTCACTAACTCAGGAACCTCAGGATCTGAATTCATTTCCTGAAAACATGGCCTTTTTTTTTTTTTAAGTTCCTTCTCCAGGTTAGGTCCTTGTGCAGACCAGGAGCTACTGTGGAGGAGCCTGCCCTATTAAACATTGCTGATCGGTCAGTGCAAACCTCACAAAATGACGACAAACCTCACAGGAGGGGTTTTTGTTCATACCTCTAGTGGAAAGGCTCATAATGGAGAACTGTGCAGAGGTGATGAACAAAGGCTACACAACAGAGAAAAAAAATATACAGCACAACAACCTGAAATCTTCAAAACCACATTCATGTTTACCAATTCTTACACGTAACTTTGCCACTGTTAAATTCGTGGAGTTTTATCTTGTTTGAATCAATGCTACTGACATATGCGTTAGAGTATTTTTGTCCTTCAACATGCGATTGCCTGCGCTAACCAGAGCTACTGTCTAATTTCTGAGACTTGATTCTGTTTTTCTTTCTTTTTTAAGGTCTTTGCTGTGGCAGACACAGTGGCAAAAATACAACATTATATCATGCTTATGCTCTGACAAAGGACCTATTTTCAGCCTCTGAGGAGCAATTTGGCTCTTCTGGTAGCGTTAGGCAATTTGGATTTATTTTATAAATTAAAAAAAATAAACCATGAGCACGGGTAACCACTTCTGCTTCATTTCTTTAAGGGATGAAATGTATGCTCCAAGCGTTTTTTTTTTTTTTTTTTTTTACTATTTGTGAACTGTTAAGTTCCTTTAGCGTATTTTGTGGATGTGACCTTTTTGCTCTGTTGTCACCATTCATACCCATACAACCAGTGTTTTTATGATTCAATTACTAAAGCACAAAATTATTTAGAGTACAAAGTTCTTCATAGACCTAACCTCTTCATTTTGCCCTCAAAGTGCAGCAGATCGATGCATTTAGCTTTAAAGTACAGATGCTCCCCCAGTTATGATGGCCTGATTTAGGATTTTTCGAAGTTACGATGACGATTGCGATACACTAAAAACTGCTAGTGGAAAAATATTTAAGATTCGCGGGCGTGCATTGCTGGCAGGCCAGCGTAACAGCGTATGACGTACAATGCATTCTGATGATGCCCAGATGTACGTGGACGACACCCGGAAGTGTGTGGACAACACCAGGAAGTATGCTGATGATGTCCGGATGTACGCATCTTGCACATTTTTTGTGTGCTTCAAGAGCTAATTTTAATTCAAAAGCATGTCTTCTGAACGACCCAACATATCTCCTACAAGAAAAGACTCCTGGGCAGACTAGGCTAAGCTACCTAAGCTAGGCTAAGCAGTAGTTCGACATATGATATTTTCCACCTACGATGGGTATAGCAGAACGCATCTCCATTGTAATCTAAGGACCACCTGTATACAGTGAACTCTCAGTTTTTCACAGTTCAGTTATCACCGGTTCACTTTTACACGGCTTTTCTTTGGAACCTAAGTATTTTTAAATGCGGAAAATCCCACTTTATCGCAAAAAAATCGGATATTATATTAGATAAAATACAAGCTAGATCGTGGTGTGGGTTGAGGAAGTACTCAGACGTATTGGTAGCTGGCACACAATTGGCTGGAGCCTTACCAGTAGCCAATCCAAACACTCTTTAGGTTTTTTCTTGCCTCTGATTGGCTGCTGGAAACGCGACTTCGTCAAAGAAAGGCGCGGGATCACTCCGCCACCCCACCCCGCACTTCCCAGTTCACCGCATGTTTCTTTCTGCCTTAGCTACACCGCTGTGCCCACTTCAGCCATTCACCACTTATATTGGCTGCTTTCTCCTGGTTTTCCGAAGCCCCTGCAATGCCACCCAAACACCCTGCATCTTATAAGCCTTCTGGTGCCAAGGAAGTGAAGAGGAGGAAGGTTATGACGCTGCAGGAGAAAGCTGAACTCCTAGAGACAATAAATAGGCATTTTAGGGGTAGCGTCAATATAATAGGGATTGTAGCACTTCAGGGGTTCCTTTGGAACATAACCCCGTGAAAAACTGTTAAGTTTCCACGCACCACAGTCTCATAAATTCCTGTGGAAAACACGGCTCTGACTACATTCGCATTTCCAGGTTGAAGTCACACAAAGTTCATTTTCTGTCTTAATGTGTCAGAAATCTGATTTTTTTTTTCCTGGACTGCCTGAAGACAAAACTTCAAATCAGACCTGAGCTTGAACTTTCATATATGGGTCTAATTCAGATCCATATCCGATACATGGCCGTACGCCTTGAACGAAAACAAGCAAATTGGAAATCCTGTGCCTTTTTCCCAATAGAAATGCGGACATCGCTGCCGTCATCATTGTTTAGTGTGGGCAGCACCACAAAACAACAATGGAGGACAGCAGCAGCAGTGACTGCATTCAATGAAAGGATGAGGAAATTGGTAATTTATCTGAAATTTGGGGAAATGATTCAAACAAAACTGGAAGGAACTTACTGACCAGTTGCCCAGGAGCATTGAAATGAAAGATATGGATCACTTGTGATTATGACTGTGTGCCCACAAGACAGACGGATCTGAGCAATAAATAAATAAATAAATAAATAAATAAATACAAATAAAAAAAAAAATCTGGTAATCTGAGCCTCTCGTACAATTTGAGTCATTTTTATTTCACATAATGAGAGTACTGGAAGCACAAACCTGGAACTTGTCTATAGGAACTGTGCAGTCCTTGCTTAAGACAGTTCAACAGATTTTAATGCTTCTTAACATTCAATTCACCTCAAAGCAGTTGATGGACAGGCAATATACATTACACATACAGCAGACTGAATACAGAGTAGTATTAGTTCGTAAGGTGAACTCAATGATGTATTCTCATAGTGTACCTTTGGAGCCGCAGAACATAAGCTTGCACACAAGAATTTCACTCACATGTGCTGTACCTGTGTACCAGTAACGTGATGTGACAATAAAAGTGATTT
>JAQMCW010000032.1:22417522-22428385 GCA_030068335.1 Chrysichthys cranchii | reverse complement strand
CCCTGAAAAGGATTAAGCGGCAGAAGACGAAGGAGGAGAAGGAGGGTTGTGAAACGAATTATCTGAGTTTCCATGATTTCTTACTGCGAAATCTGTTTTGATATACGAGTGCTTTGGATTACAAGCATGTTTCCGGAACGAATTATACACGCAATCCATAGTTCCACTGTACTACAATTCACGTGTCAACCTTTGAGGTTCTTGTGTAATATATGTGGATAAGCAGCACAGTTACAGTGATCTCATCAGACTGAAATTTACCAAACTACAAGATCATACAGGCCTTGAAAATGTGTCAGACAGCATAAAGCAGACGACACCTCAGGTGTTATTAAGTCAAGTTAAATAAACAGTGGGCACCAGTCTCAGAAAAGTGTTGACTTACTTTTGCAGTTTGTCAAAAGCCTGCTTTTGGTGACATGTCTGATTGATTACAACAGTTTGCCTCCATAAACTACGTGTCAGTGAGCGCTAGTGAAGACAGACTGCTACGGAGAGATTTCCAGAAACTCTAAATGACCAGGTGCTAATGGTACGAAATATGTACATCACCAATCGTTTTGTTCGTCCAGTAGCAAATGGCGCTGCTTCCTCACAGCTCCTGGGTCCTGATCTCAGGGTACTGTTTATGTGGATTTTCACGTCCCCATGTCTGCGTGGGTTTCCTCCAAGTACTCCAGTTTCCTCCCAAAGGAAGGTGGATTGACTAGACCATGCGTGAATTAGTGTATGGCCGTGTGTGTGTGTGTGTGTGTGTGCGTGTGTGCGCGCACACATGGTGGCCTGCAATGAACTGGCGTCCCATCCAGGGTGTATTTCAGCCCAGTGTTCTCAGGATAAGCTCTGGAGTCACTGTGACCCTGACCAGGATAGAGTGGATACTGAATAAGATGAATGACTGAACAAGTATGAAGGATAAAGCAACTGTGGTCCAACGTTTGTGCATAAAATCTCTGATTTAATCATGGAGATTAAGCTAAGTATGAGTTATGGGATAAGCTTAACGATAAGAGTGCACAAGAGAGAAAAAGTGCCAGGTACTAAATCGGCACTAAAATACGACTGTCTTAGACTACAGGAGGATTGCATGCAAGTATGAAAAAAAACTTTGTATTCTCAGGGAAAATAAAATAAAGCATTGTTAACTGTAGGAAGCTAGGTTCAATTTGAGTCCAGCATGCAGTGTGCTGATGTGGCCCGGGGTTCAACCGACGGCCGTGATGAAGTAATGGTTGAAGTAGTGAACTGATGACACGTATGTGGGGGTGTTTGGGGTGAGAGGAAAGCGAACACACACATACGCACACACGCAGGCACACGCACATGCACAGGCACACACACACGCGTGCACACACGCGCACACACACACACACAGCATTCCTATCCTGCTTAGACTCTCCTCCTCCTCCTCCTCCTCCTCCTCCTCCTCACACAGATCACTCAGTGGAGCTTTCACTGCCTGTTGCTGGTATGTTCAGTGCACTCTGGGTGTGAATAGTGTCTCATTTCTAAAAACAGCCTTGACTGGTCCTTAACTTGGGTGAAAATGAAATCGGATGGCTCCTACAGCTGCACTGCGTGGGCCTGAAATGTGCACAGTACAATGCAACGTTTATAGGTCCCTTGTCTAGATTTAACAGCTTCTTATTATGTCTAAATGCTTACAGAATGCCCTGGGTGTACAGTATGCCAAACATCACTTTAGACATCCACATCCACATCGCATATCTGAACTCTCAATCCCAGAGAAGTCATAGTTTGTGAGATTCAGCGGTTTAAACAGCAAGCAATTAGGTTTGGCTCAGTCCTGGAAAATGCAACTCGGTTCCACAGAGGATTAAATTGGAAACACATCCTGGTTTATGGCTTTCATGATAGCAACACACAGACGTCATAAATGGGCAATGCCTTAATTCGGACAATCGCTTCCTTCCATTTACCGCTATCCATTACTCATGAGGTTCATACCACGAGGGTCCACGAAGGACCTGCTCTGATTCTGCTTTATATAAACGAATTATGCAGTAGGATTACACGTATCCAATATTTTCTATTCAAATTATGGCTTAAAGTCAACTGCAAAAGTTTTGAGGAGGAAAACTGAAAACTGCGCCTCTGTTTTATGGTTTACATCTGCAACAGAATGATATGTTTGTTTAATTGTTTCTTTTTATTAGTAGTGGTATTTTTTTATCCACCCTCCTGTATGCATGAGCTCACAGACACCCATAATTGGCTCTCGTTGCTATACAGGTGTACCCCGAGTTATGATGGCCCAATTTATGATTTTTCGAAGTTACGATGACATTGTGAGCCGCTAAAAATTGTAAAATATATAGATAATATTTAAAATATGGGGGCTTGCATCGCTGACAGGCCAGCTTAACAGCGTTTGACGTACATGGACATTTAAAGGACACCCAGAAGTACACGGTCAACACCTAGAAGTTCGAGTACGATGCCCGGATCACTTGCCTCGAGCGACGCCTCACTCTCTCCCGCAACTCATGGAGTTAACTTGTGTATCGGTGTACTGTAGAGTGCATTACCTTGGGATTTTTTGTGATTATTATTGGAACAGCTTCAACAGCGGACGTCTGTAGCCAGAGCTCAGTATTTGTGTAGCGGGGTGTCGTGACTGGACGGAGCTCAGAGACACAGTGCGGCTGCCTCCACCAGATGTGGACCTCTCTGGCAACCTCTCTCTTTTGACAGAAATGTGATTTGAATGAAATCTCGCTTAAACGTTAACTCGCTCCCCACAGCATAAAATATCAGTCTCCCTGTTCGCAAAACAGAGCACATAAAGACCTCGTAGCCCCGTGGAGCATGATACAAAACTCTACAAAATAAATATTGAAACAACTGAACTTCAACTGATAACATAACTACATATACCGGTACTTTAAAACTAAAACGATACAACAGGACTACACAATCACTCATCAGGAGCATCATTAAACGCTCACCCCCATTTAGGAAGCGCGATAACAACGGCATAAAGATGGCAGTCTTAAAGTGACAGTACCCAGAATACACACACTTCCAAACTGCACTTTTTTCTTAAATGGGACTGTGGTCTGAAAATAAAAAAAAAAGAACATTTGAGATGTTGGTGAAGTTTCAAACAAATAGGAAAAACAATAAATTATAAACACATAATTTCAACCTGGTTACATAAGCTAGACTTAGAGTAGGCTGAGATACCTAAGCTAGGCTAAGTGGTTCAACACAGTTGTTCGACTTACGATTATTTTGACTTATGATGGGGTGTGGCCGAACATATCTCCATCGTAACTTGAGGTCTACCTGTATTTGACAGGAAAGAGAGAGTATGCCATCCCTCCACAGGCTCTGTTTAGCCACTCAGGGAGCCAATTTAATTGTGCAAGTTTGCATGTGCTTTGACATTTATCCAGTTAGTCCATTTAAGCCCATTTAACTGTGTAAAATTTTGCATTTGCTTTGATGTTTGTCTACTTCATTGAATTGTTTCACACTGAAGCGGTTAATCATTTAAAACAGCCCATGTTTTCTTTAGTAAGGTTAAAAAACAACTCACTCAAACAACCTCAAACTCTCAAGAAATCCTAAGCTTAATATGAGTAATCACATTATAGCTATAAAGGATTTCTTTTGATGAACAATGAAAACAAAACCATTGTTCACTCAAGAACGTGGTGTTCCTGAGCTGCTAAGAGCTGTCCCTCACAGCTGTTGGGTTTTAACGGGCAGGAAATCTTGAACACAAACATCATACGCCAGCTCAGACATATCCTGCGTCATCACACCTGAAAGCAGTACGGCCAAAGACACATCCCCACACATTTCCGCTACACATATTTGCAAGCATCAAAACAGAGAAGGCTGGTCTTTTCAATTGTCTTTGAGCCAGATTGCTCAGAATAATCAACCTTAAGGTCAAATAACTCAAACTCACTCTGCAACTTGCCCGAGATGGACAGATGATAACAGACTCCCCTTTAACAAGAACCGACTAGCTTGCTACTACCAATTCTATGCTATGCTGTACTCTTGCAGGCTAACAGTAACACAATCAGCACTGCACCAGCTCGGCATGATGGGATCACAATAAAGCACAAAGAGAGCTAACAGCTAACACTAGCATGCTAACTAAGGACACGCTGCTCTTAAGGGAACAAGATTTCACTCTTCCACCCAGTGTCATAGTGCCTTTATTCACTTTACTTTTGCAAAATTTGGAAAACCTCAATAACAATGACAGATGGATTTGTTCAGTTTGGGTCATATACTTCAAATCATACACTACTGTGGTATGGTGTATGTCAGGACACCAATCACATCAATACTATTTAGGCACCCTATTTAGTGCCTAACATCCTCTGTTTGGAGACAAAGCCAAATTGTACATTTTCTAGTCAAATCTTACATCCTGTATCTTTAGGAGACTGCGGGATGAGTAAAATAGACAGCATCTTACAAAAAGTCATCCTTTCACAAAGTGGTTGTGTATATATATATATATAAACATATTAGAGTTAGGGGCAAGTGGAAAAATTCACACTGTCCGTTACTTCTGCCAACAATGAGCATTCTGTCAAATTTTAACTTGTGCTTAACGTATTGGCTTCTTAATTTTCAAGTGTATATACAGTACTGTCCAAAAGTCTGAAACGCTGTAATGATGACTTCACAAATAATGAAATTATATCTGTCTAATTAAAAGCAAAATACTGCAAGGTGCAGTAATAAAGGTGCCGTAAATCTAAATAAAGTCAATATTTCATGTGACGACCCTTTGCCTTTTTTCTTAAATAGTAGTCCCAGGTACAATGTGTGAAGTTTTATAAGGAAATATAAGGAAATATGGGGGGAAAAAAAAGAAGAAAAAAAAAGGAGCTGCAAGTTTTACTGAGCATCTTGGAGGATCTCCCACAGTTCTTCTGGAGATATTGACTGTCACACTCGTTTCCTTTTTTTCTTTTCTGAGTCTTCATCATGTTTTTTAAAGAGTGGTCTCTTATGTAATCTGTTGCTCCCTTTATTGACATGAAAACATTTTTTAAATCCCTTTTATTTTTTTTTGGAAAAGTAATGTTTGGAAATTTAAAATGTTTTTGTCCTCAATAATACATCAAATCGGTATTCCAAAATATTGTGTGTTTCACCATTTCTCCAATAAAAACATTTTGAAAAAAAAAAAAATACATCAAATAAATGTCCATAACAAACTCTAGTTATCTATTAAAAACTATCTATCTAACTATCCATCCATCCGCCCACAATATTTGTTTCTGAGCTTTTATGTATTGGGTTCTCACCTTGCATTGTTGTCTTTGTTGGCTCTGCGAACAGTGGGATGAGCAGGAGGTAGATGAGGTAGACGAAAGACAGCACGTTGTACCGGAACAGACATGCTATAGCAAAAAGAAAGCAGAGAAAATGAGTAATATCGTGTCTCTGATGCCCACAGACAAACAACAAACTGCTTTAAGGCCTAAATCAGAACCCTTATTACAGCACAGACTAATTACAAGTGGCAGAAATAGCACCAAGATGGTGCGTTTTAAAGCTCTGAGATCATACCGAGTGTTACAGCATCCCCGGAGGACATTAACGAGGCCTGCCGCTGCTAGCTCTGATTTACACTTGCACCATTTGACATTCCATTCCAACAATGTTTAACAACAGACCACAAGACACTCGCCCAAATTTTCATAGGCATGCACGAGCAAACGAGTAAAAACTCATTTGTGTATTGCTAGTCAAAGCAAAACTCCTGTGTGATGTCATTTCAGGCATTATTTTATTCTAGACAGAGGAACATATTCTACATGAAGCATCTGAATCAAACTCTGCAGCTCTTCTGAAAATTAAAACCACAAAACGAACCCATGCAGAGATGTAACCAATGGGAGACCATATGGACATAAGTACTCAATAGTGTTGTGTAAAGAATATTTCAGACTACGTTGCTAAACAAACAGATACGAGCTGGATATCTCAAATTTACCACAGCCATCATTCACATTCAGTTTTACAGCATCTGGCAGACACGGTTATCCAGGGCGACTTACAGAAGGGCTTTATAGTCTTTATTGAAAACATATCCTCATAGTACAAATAGGTCAGCGTCTAAGAATTATATCGAGTTAAAACCTTGTTAGAGAAGAGATAGTCGAACAATGAGTTGGTACAGTAACAAAGTCTGCGTTGTTGTTTTTGTCCCCCATCTCTTTCAGGATTTAGTGCTCCATTTGGTGCTTGGTAAAGAGGTACGTCTTTTATTCTTCTTGTCCACCTTGTATCTAAACGGCTGGTAGGTCAAGCTGGGCGAGAAGCTTAAAGGGAGCATGATGCAGAGCGAGGTTGAGGTTTGAAGTACCATCAGGTAGGTGGGTGTCCATTTTTGGTATTGTAGGCATTTGCATTTTTAGCAGTTGCAGGGGACTGATAAACCTGCTAAAGGGTGACTTGCAGTGATCCGATCTTGACATGACACGGGACTGGCCAAGCACCGGAGTGAAAAGAATCCACCCGATGATGTACAGGAATAGCCTGCATGGCCGAATCAGATTAGCAATATGAGAAGAGACACAAAGTTGGTTGTCTTTAACTGCATCCAGACCACATCTGCAGTGTCAGATGGGGTGATCTGAGAGGTCCTCAGAGAAATCACAAGATCTTGATATGAGGATGTAACTCCAGAGACAAACAGCAGCTCAGTCTTATTATTATTATAAATGACCAAGCCAAATCTTTATCCATTCATGCATTAAAGTGAGTGTACCAAATTTATTATGACTAACTTATCAAACATCATAATCGTCCTCAGAGGAGAACGAAGGCCGACTGTTGCTGGAAGTCAAAGCAATTCAGGAGGAAAGTTTCCATCATTTAGACAAGGTCCAGTTGTATTAGCAGGCCTTTGTGCAGGATTAGTGACGGCTGTGTATTTTTGAGTTAGAGGTTAAAGATTTGAAGACGTATTACGACTTAGTCGAACTAGAGGTTCCAACTTGTATTTCCTAACCTTCTGTGAGGAAAAGCTAAAGAAAATACCTCCTGAACTTGAAATTCCTACTTGTCAACTTGGGAGTGGTCTTCTCAACTGTTAGGTCCTTCCCACTCTACAGAATGAAACAAGTATTAACTTTAGATCGATCAAGATGCGGACATATACATTTGTCAGGACTATAGACAGGGCAGTGGTGGCTCCGGGTTACTGATCAGAAGATCAGGGTTCAAGCCCCAGTATAGGCAAGATGCCCCTGTTGGACACTTATGCAGGGCAATTAACCCAAGCTGCTCCAGGGGTGAGTATCATGGCTGACCCTGTACTCTGACCCCAACTTCCTAACAAGTTGGGACATGCAAAGAAAAGCTGTAATGTATATGTGACAAATAATGGCTTCATCCTTTTCCTCCTCTTCTTCGTCTATCATTGGCCATAATGAACACTAGTTAGCTAGCTAGCTGGTTGACCATGGTGTTGTTCCATCCTGCAAATCCCTGCTTACAAGGTGCGTTGAATGCAGCAATATCGTACGCATGTACACTCACTGTTTTGTCATTTGTTCTCAGAGGATGTGCCCTATACACTACATGACCCCGCAGACCACGCTGTACTAAATGAGGCTTATAACACTTTGCTTAATGAGTCCAACAACATCCAGGCCCTGACGTGCTGCATGCACTTCCTGTTTCTGAGACAAGGTGGGAAAGGCAGCAGGAACCAAAGCAATGCCGGACCCAAGAGTCCTCCCTCTGTCACCACAATGAGCGCTTCTGACACTCCGCAATTGTTTTGGCTCTATTTCTCCACACTCCCGTTGAAGTTTTGCAAGCTGTGAGCCATTGTGTATTTTTTCAAGGACCATTTGTTTTCACTGATTTCCTTGAAAACATAAAGCTTGTTTTCTCTGACAAATTGTGCAATGCTAATTGTGTGAGGACAAGAACAGAGGGAGAGGTTTGGGTTTGTTTCATTTGAAGCCACATCCTGGCTTTTCTAAAGTTGGAAATGAAATACAGCTGAAACTGTAATGGGCAACCACCCCACTGTCCCCCTGTGGCCTGCTTCTGACCGCACGGAAAGCCTTTTTCTCTAGGATTGAAAAGCAAGAGATCCAATGTTACTGAGCAGAAAATGAAGCTTTTGTTTGTATCAAACAGTTCCGTAAAACTCAACAGGTACTTTTCAGTTACTCGTAGACAAGGCTGCGTATTTTGTCTATTTTGGACGTTTCATATCTAACCGTCTCCTCCCTGTTTGCGTCAAGGTTTTCAGTCTCGCTTTTACATCAGGATAAATATTATGCCAGCTTTGGATTTTCATATCAGCGCACAATTATTTTTTTGGTTTGTAGCAGATTCTTGGATGCAGAGCTTTTTTTTTTTTTTCCACATCTCCAGACGGGAGCTGGTTTCTGTGGTATTAGCAGGATTAACCCACCATTAACACCTCCCAGATGGTGACCTCATATTGGCAACGACACAAGGAACTAGCCAGTGGCAGTGCTTTAAATTACCCATGGACTCTGGCTGTCTGGAGAGAGAACGGTGGGCCCCGGGCCATTACTAATTCACCAGCTCCTGAAACGATCCACATTTATTTTCTTTACTTTGCCGCAAACACTAACACTCGTTGGTCACGAATACATTACGCAACATGAAACATTAATACAAGCACGAAACACTCCTGGTTCTCAGATACTCCCAGAGGCAACCAGATGCCTAGTTTTGTGTATTGATGTTTACAGACCGTCACCTTCTTGACAGAGTTCAGGTCCAACAGCATTAGCACCTTCATCTGACTGTTGTGGGAAACAAATAGTGTGAATGGGGTTGTTATTTGAGTACATACTATTAATAAAAACATGATTGTCAATCATTCAGACTTGTATCCCAGATGGTTTTGATTTATGATTTGAAAAACAAAAACCACTAAGAAACCCTGTTTGTTTTCTCAACACACTGTATGGAAGGTTAAATAAATGGATCAAGCTGATAGAAAAGCAGTGAAACCCATGTCCCTTTTGACTCACGACCACCTCAGAATAAAAAAACAACTAATGCTTATCAGAAGAAAAACAGGATTAATGTAAAGTAAACCAAACTCTGGGATGGACTCAGAATGGACCAAGTTGGAAACATATTACATTGTTACACATACTAATTGCAATAATAAATGCACAAAATAAAGAATGCATAAAAAGGGCCACAATAAAAGCGATTATTGAATATGTGTCTTTAAACGTAGTTGACATCATAGGACAACTGCAAGCAGTGGAAAGTCCCTGAGACAGGATGTCAGATGACACACAGTGCTTATTATGGCATTTTTTACCAATTTTTTTTTTTTTTTTTTTTTTTTATACAACCAGCCATTCCCTTACTCAGTTCAGGGACAATCATTTCCCAATAAAATCACTCTATATAATATTACAGCATACACACACAATAAATCAGCTGTGTTATATCTGCATGATATTACAGATCTATTCATCCATCCATCCATCCCTCCATCAGTGATTCAGGATCCGATAGATAGCCAACATGCAACTGCGAGATAAGACAATGGTGTTTTTGTTGTTGGTTTTTTTGTGCGTTTTTTTTTTTTTTTTTAATCTGATGATAGAGCACAGTTGTTGATTCAGCACTCAGTCACTTCATGGCACTCGAGAACTGCTAGAGTATCAGTTACAGCAGAGAAATGACAGATGAGTCATTTTACAATAAAACGAAAACAAAGTAAACATGGCTCTGTAGTCGTGTGAGTGCGAGGTCCACTTAACCAACATTTAACTAACATTTATTTCATTTTTCACCACAGGTCACATGCCTTAGCTGAAAGATTTGTTTAAACATAGGTGCTTAGACTTTTCGGAAATCGTTCCGATGAGAATGGGCGTCTGTGTGCGGCAGGTCCAAATTGTTCTACGCTCCACACGACGGTGTGTTCAGGACTGACGCTCATTACGGCTTGTTATGACATCGTATAAGCATGCTGGCATTAACGTGTGGCTGAGAGACCAAGCTGTTCCCCGCAACATGTGCGTTTGATTAGAAGTGCCGGTCACGAAATCTGATAACTAATGGAGAAATGCAGATTATAATTCAGTAATATCACAGCCTAGCCTGATATACACAGTCAAAACCAGTGGACTGACTTCAGCATTTTGGCTAATTCCAGTCATTTTCAGAGACTGTTTAACATCTCCGAGGGTTTCAATGGTTCTCTTGAGTCGCTGCGGGTGAGTCAGAGCCGTCGTGGCCTTCCACGTCTAAGTGCCTCGTGTGTGGGGAAGAACTCTGGCTTCGAGCAGCGTCTGAGAGAAACGCTCAATCCCCGCTGGCAATCTTATAGACCGCTGTGCTCTTTCATTCAGATGAGTCAGTAAACCAAGATTACAGCCAAGATGACAAAAAATGAGCTCCTTGTGAAACAACAGACGTATGACTAACCATTTTGGGACCAGAAGGAGGTCTTAGGAGTTTTGGGATTTTTATTCAAAGCATCAAAAACATGTGTGGAGACATGAGCTCCCTCAACATGAGCTCAGATTCACACAAAAATGTGACACATCGTTAAGGCTAGGGCGAGGAGTCAGATTGGCAGTGTGGAAATGTAAAGGGGATTTTTTTTTAAAAGTTTCATTTATGCCGATTAAGTAGCAGTTTGTGTTTCTTTTAAACGCTGGTGTTCGTTGTATTCTGTGGAGCTTACATGTGCAGCAGTTCGACTGATATTATTAAAAATCCTATTATTTTTTGCATGACATCGAGTTGGCTCCATGGTGTGTGGTCTGGAACTGCACCTACAGACAGACTGTACATTTCACTCAAACACTCCCATGTTGTATGTTTTGCATATATATA
>JAQMCW010000032.1:22399499-22411725 GCA_030068335.1 Chrysichthys cranchii | reverse complement strand
TTTTAATGCCATGCGATCGACTCACACTACCTTCGCGATCGACCGGTAGCTCGCGATCGACGTATTGGGCACCCCTGATATAAACCCTCTAACATGGCTGAATATTTCACTCTGATCATCTCAGATTTCAGAAGTTTTCTGCGGGAGTTTCGATCAACATTAAATTTTAGAATTTATACCTTTTTTTTAATGAAAAGCAAATCTTTTGTTTGTGTTTGTAATCATTATACACTGTTTTTTCCCCCTATACTCTAGATCCCTAAACTGATCTATACTATACTATACTATACTATACTATACTATACTATACTATACTATACTATACTATACTATCTCTATATGTATCCAATCCTCAAACCGAACTGGAGTAAAAAAGAAAGAAAGAAAGAAAAAAGAAAAACAAAAAACATCTGTAGTCGATTTCTTTAACAACTGCTGAACTTCAAGAAATAAGAAACAAGCAATTGCAAACTATTTCCCTGTCGTGAATATGAGCTCTCGGAGGTGTGATATACAGCTAGCCTGTTCCTCGTAGCCTCTATTTAATTGCTGCGGTGAGAGGGAAAAAAAGGATTTAGTGTGGCAGGACGAGCACACACAAAAGGTGCTTTCAGGTGAGCGAGTGTATTTCAGAGACTGAACTGTCAGATTATGGACAGGAAACAGTTAAGATCAAATTAAATGAATAGACCTACTATGACGCGAGAGAAGAAAAAGCAACACTGAGAAGGAACACAAGGGTGATCGAAAACGTGATTTACAACAAATATGCTCAGGACTTATCACAACTGACTCCTAAAGCGAACCGTTTGAGGATATATTTATTCAGGCTTTACCTATGAAGTAAAGGATTATTACCCAGACTGCCTCCTGAAACAAAACACTGGGACATATTATACACTGTATGTCACGACTGAGTAGTTTATCACGAACCTTTTTTGCAAGAGAGGTTTCCCAGAGGGTCGCAAAATGCATAGGAACCATCTTACAAATCACTGAATGTTTTCTTGCACGCTGCGAACATCCTGACTAATGTCAGCTGCTCCACATCAGCTTTTCTGCGGTAGGTTTGATGAATCACGGCTTTCACGAGATCCGTAACGCACAAAAAAAATCATTTCGGTCAATAGAATGGAAACCAATCTTACATCATATAAGCCAGCCATATGCTTTTAATATACCTTCCGAGGCCTATTGCAATAGCAAGATTACATCTTGCCAATAATGTGCAGTTGTACTCAATGTCATAAACACTTGGGCTGTAGATAATTGCAGTCCCTCCTCATATACAGCTCTAAAAAAAAAAAAAAAATTACAAGCTCGTTGCTTTGATGTGCCTCTTAAGCACTTCTTAAACACGTTGCGAAGGGCAAGTTTAAACTGCAGCAACTGATGCAGATTTTATACTCGATTGATTGGATCTGGAGCCCACTGAGAGAGCTGTACGGACTTTTATCCCGAGGGCCTGTTTGCTCAGACAGAAAGAAGCAGTGCGTAGTGTGTGACCGTGCTGCGATTTAATGAGACGCAGACGTTATCAGGAAGTTAAGACTCTGTCTGTTCTCTTGTTGATGAATTACATACAACTGTGTGCTTTACTAAACATGGATCCAGAATATAAATTCATTTGCCGGTTTTGTGTGTGTTCTTTATTTGTTTACATATTTTTTGCTGCAGTCTAGTCGCTTTCAACTTTCATTTCCTTTCCCAAAATTCTCTTTTCCAGAAACTAATTTGCGTCCGAGGGCATAAAGTCAGACGACATCTAACCTTAGAAAAAGGACACTACGTCATGTGAGAATCGGAACTATGACCCTTTATGGTCAGACCGTTAATCAAGTACAGACCAATGATGACTGAATGTGAACATGGGATGGTTAGTGAACTGTACGACACGCACTCTGCTGACTGATTTTTGGATCTAGACTAAGCCTAATTCTGTGTTCACAGGGGACTAATGAGGGAAATAAAAACCGGAGTTTAATCTGTTCTTGAAAACGAGTGCTGTTCCTTTTGGTTTTGAAAGGTTCAATCGGATCCTAGACACGTTCTTATTTCGAAGTTGATTTCTCAGTTAGCCCATTACTACTATGAACTGCTGTATATAGTTACAAGCATGAGGAAAGGAAGGCTGTAAAAATCTACGATGTTAGAATATCCTGGGAATTTAAGGTGTTGAGGTTGGTGCAAAAGCCAGCATAAGTGGTCATTAAAGCATTTTCTTAGGACTGCTTTCATATCAAACCAAATATTGCTCTCAGGCATTATACCCATACTGTACACACATGCACACACACATTATATTATATATATATCCACATACATACACATACATATACATATGCACACAGATGCTCCCCCAGTTACGATGGCCCAACTTATGATTTTTTGAAGTCACGATGACGATTAAATTATTATACTTAAATTGTAAAATATTTAGAAAATATTTAAGATTCGAGGGCAGGCCAGCATAACACTGTATGATGTATGATACATACAGACGATGCCCGGATGTATGTGCGACGCCTCACTCTCTCATGCAACTCAGGGAGTTAATTTGTGTATCGTGTACTGTACAGTGCATTGCCTTGTGATTTTTTGTGTACTTCAAGAGCTAATTTTAATTCAAAAGCATGTCTTCTAAACGCCACAGCATGTCTCCTACAGGAAAAGACTCCTGGGTAGGCTAGGCTAAGCTAGGCTAAGATACCTAAGCTAGGCTAAGCAGTGGTTCGACATACGATATTTTCCACCTATGATGGGTATAGCAGAACGCATCTCCATCGTAACCCGAGGACCACCTGTATACTGAGTTTTCACGCACCACTAGGGTTGCCAACTTTTTCAATCCCAAATGCGGGATGCTCTATGACCGGAGGGGTGGCGGTGGTAAAATTTTGCGAGCGGGGGGCGCCTGGGGTGGGGGATGGGGATGGCGCTAAAATGTTTGGCAGCGTTTTTCCTTTGGTTCACCGCTCATTTTGACCACTCCAACTAAAATTTTGTCCCCGCTCACCACTAGTGGCCAGTGCAGTCACGAAAAAACACCTCGCACTAGCCATGCTGAGAGTAATCTATTATTGGCCGGTAAGACTGTGACTGGAATGCGGGAATAGAGCTGTCCCGGATGGGACACTTCAAAATCACCCATTTTCCGGGACATCCCGCGTAAATCGGGACGGTTGGCAACCCTACGCACCTCAGTCTCATAAATTTCTGTGGGAAACACTTCTCTGACTACATTCACATTTCCAGGTTGAAGTCACACAAAGTTAATTTTCTGTCTTAATGTGTCAGAAATCAGATTTTTTTTTCCTGGACTGCCTGAAGACAAAACTTCAAATCAGACCTGAGCTTGAACTTTCTAATTCAAATCCATATCTGATACATGGCCGTGCACCTTGAACGAAAACAAGCAAATTGGAAATCCTGTGACTTTTTCCCAATAGAAATTTCGGACATCGCTGCTGTCATCATTGTTCAGTGTGGGCAGCACCACGAAACAACAATGGAGGACAGCAGCAGCAGTGACTGCATTCAATGGAAGGATGAGGAAATTGGTAATTTATTTGAAAAGCTAGGCTAAGCTAGGCTAAGTTACCTACGCTACCGAAGCTAGGCTAAGCAGTGGTTCAACATGCGATATTTTCCACTTACATTGGGGATATTGGAATGCATCTCCATTGTGACCTGAGGACCACCTGTGTGTGTATATTATATATGTATGTATGGATGTGTGTGTGTATGTGTGTATGTGTATTTTATTCAGCGGAAACAGCTCAGTTTACAACTCAGTCTACAAAATCTATGATTTTTGATAGCTGTCAAACAAAAACTGTCTCTCAACACCACTTTTAATGATGGACTGCTGCTCATGATCTCGAGAATGAAAAGATGTAAACATCATTCCTCCCATCCAGGAAACCTGAACAGATTTCCTCTTCGCTGTGCAAATACAGTCCGTCAACTCTACCACCTTAACTTACAAACCGCCGCTTCGTAAAGTTTACAGTCTCTGTATACAGCCTGATAGTACGCAAACATAATTATTTGTCCAAAGTGAAAACTGCAATGAGATACTTACGTAGTAGCAAAACTGAGGCTTGTCCACACAAGAGGACACACAGAAGGACTGACACGGTGAAAGAAATTCTCATACAGCTAAAAACCTTCTCGTTCATTTTACCCGTCACGGCTATACGCTTTAACTTATTCCTATGAGTTGGAGCAAGTTTTTAAAAAATGCTTGTGGAAGGTTTGTAGGCTGGTATGGTTAGTAAACAGAAATCCTGACCACTTGGGAGCTTGTTATTACGAAAAAGGAATATTAATGAAAAAAAGAAAAGAAAAAAAAACCCCACTTGTATTAAGTTAAAATTCATGACTACTGCCAATATCAGTCTTTCTTTCTCTGAGCCGAAAGGAGCTGTGTTTAACCTTAAACTCCTTAGAACAGCTGAATAACCTTCAGAATCTGAAACTGAGCAAAAAATAGATATATTCGGTCAATATCGGACCTTCCAGACCCGCTTGGTAAACTCTTTGATCTGCCCTGCCCCAGCTACCAGCAGAGATAAACAGTCATTGTGGCTATTGTAAATGAGACTTTCCAGGGCGTTTGGCTTGCGGGAAACTCTGGACCTCGATTGTAACTCTCCACTGTAGGAGGTTTAAAAAGCCCAGGCCTGGCGTGTGTCTGCGAAAACAAGACTTTTTGATTAAAAACTCATGAGGCATGCACTGCAGATGTCGAGGGGACAGTTAGCAGTATCTGGACGGAGAAACGCGCAGCCTCTTCTGTTGCTCAGAGACTTGCAAGCCGTTCAAACAACACAGAGTGTGAATAAAAAGCCATTGTATTTGATAGCATGCAGATACAGAACGGTCCTTCACGGGCCATGACACGGATGGCCGCTTTAGCCACAAGGCCTGTTTTGAAATAATTCATGCGATCATTATTAATGGGTTATGTAGACATTCCACAAGTTAAACAAAGAAGATATATTTTTTTGCAGATACGTTATTATGTTTTACTCACTAGTGGCATCTACATACAGTAATTGTGCCATCTAATACATACGTCTTTGTATTTAAGGACGACTTCATCATCCACTCTTAGATGTTGGGACTTTGAACGAATGCTTTATTTAAAGCAAGTGCACTTGATTGGTGAAGAAGTTACTGTGAGACTAGATTTGTCTTGGCATGATATTGCACAGTGAGTCGAACGTGTCTAATTAGAGTGATCTAGATCAGCGTTTTTCTCAGGGGGTTTTTTTCTGTCCCCCAATAAAATTCAAAGTCACAAGCAGATTTTGTCCTTTTAGAGGATTTCACATGAATCCATTTCTTGACAAGGGAAGTTAATATGTTTGAGCACAAAGGAAGATGTTTTCTAGTTTTTGGGAATTACAAAGTCACGAAAGTAAAAGTTCCCAAAAGCCTGCTGTGACACACATGCAAAACTTTTTGTGACTCATTAGTCGGGGGAAAAAACCATCTGAAAGAGGCTTTGTGTCTTCAGCAGCAGCTCTACGACAATGACTCTCAAGCTGAAAGAGTCGAACCCAAGTTCTGTCTTCACTCTCTAAGTCATTACTTCTACAATGAGGCAAACTGTATATATCAGAAGCATCTTTGCCAATTGTTGCCCATCTCTCACTTCCAGGCATAGCGCACACTATTGTAACCGTAATTGTGTTTGTTGTGTTGAGTTGTGTTTTTCAGGTTTTGCATGCTGTATGAAACAACAGGAAAGAGATACACTTGGAATTTTTATAGCCCAATTATAAGACCTCCCTGGGTAATATTAAAGGAAGCATGTCTGGATGTAGAAGATTACAGTGAGAGAGGAACTTCTGTGGCAAAGCACATAAGTGAAAACACAAAATAAACATGTCAATGTGCTAGAAAAGTGTCTCATGCTTCAGCTGAAGGCTCACTACCTCTCCGGCACGCACACTGATCCACAGTCTGGTTAAAGTTCTCTGTCAGTCTCAGTGCATAGAAAGCAAACATTCAGCTGAGGCTGTGTCTGTCCATATCACACGAGAAGACCTCCAGATCAGAACCTGTGAAAAGCCCATTTGTTTGAGGCTGGTGGCATCAATCAATGCAGTGCCAGCTGCCTTTAGCAGTGTAGTGAATACGGTGCACATATACTGTTCAGTAAATGAACCATTTAGATCATCAAATTGCAATGTGGGGGAAAAACTATCACAAGATGAGATACTGCGAAGAAATGTAAGTTCTCACAGGCATTCAGGCACAGTAGTGTTTACGTCTGCGCATGATGAACTAATTATAGGAGACACATTTAGCACATATTGCGCAGCTGTCCCGGTAAAATGAATAAATACCATATTTCAAATGAAACCGATATTCTACCTCAGACATGTGTTCAACAAGTCTGATACTTATTGCAAAATAAAGTGTAAAAAAAAAAAAAAAACTTTTTCAGCCCTATTCGAGATTAATTAATTATGTTCAATAATATTTTGAGCTGAAACACGTTTAAAATAGTGATAATAATAATAATAATAAATACAAGTTTTAAATATTTAAAATTCCTTCTCTCCTGCTTTGGTATAAATGAGAGGATATTGTTATTGAACCGCCTAAATGACTAATCTGTAAAGAGTAACAAAACAAACTGATTATTTAGTACATTAACTTCAAGAATAACACAGAGTTTGTGGTATTATTATTATTATTATTATTATTATTATTTTTATTCATTATTATGATGATGATTATTGTTTTTTTTTATCATCCTCATCAATATTATTATTATTATCAGTAGCAGTAGATTTTGCAATAAAAGATCCGTCAACACCCGCACATTCAATCAAATCGATGGTCAAGTTGACAAGTAAAAGATTACACACACAAGTCAGGGCTGGGAGTGAGAAAGGGTGTAACTGCTTTTATTCTTCAAGTGCCAGTAGACGGTTTTAGAGTTTAAAAACAAAAACATTTTCAGCTTTTAACACAGAATTTAAGAAACGAAGCTTTAGAAAGCTGCCTATACTATACTACTAGAGAACAAGACTATGACAAAGACAAAGAACAAGACAGAGTCTGATGTTTTATAGATTTAGTAGGATCTGAATTGCCTCCTAAATGTGAAATGGATTTGAAATGAATCAAGGCAAAGGATATATTATCATCTAGGATGGTGGTGTCGAATCCTCCTCTTTGAACAAGAGTTTTAATTGAAAATTAAACTTTTTTTTTTCTTTCAATTTTACAGCTCAGGTGTGTGCTTTAATGAACACGTAAACCTCCTGACTTAACTGTAAGAAGTACGTTACCTGCAGCCAGGCAGACTGGCAGAAGCAGCCTGAAGATGAGTCCGCATACCATTTCGGAGGCCATATCTTCCTCACCTTCACCTTCATCAAAGCGCCCACACCTCTACAGTCCTTTTTTTATTTTTATTATTTTTTTTATTTTTTACGAAAACTCCTAGAGATCTAGCCTCAGAGCTCAGGTCCAGTCATGAAGCGCACGATACGAGTGCATCCTCCTGTTCTCAGCCCTTCACTCACTCCAGGGCTGCAAGCTTCACGCAGTCCTCATGAAGAAAGATCTCTGATCTTCTGCGCACTTTTGTTGTTATTTTCTTTCTTTTTTTCCTTTTTGCTCCACAGATCCAAATCCTCCCACACATCTGCCGCACACACACCCTCTGGCTCAGTCTGGACCATATCACAGCTGGTGAAATGCCATTGTGAAGAGCCAACCCCAACACCACAGTTTGTGCTCATTACCTGTTGACAGGAGAACCCATACTGTAGCTTCAGGTCCCAGAGGAAACCAAGTAGAGTCCCTGAACGTCCAGACTGGCCCCACCTCCAATTTGAACAAATAAACACACTTCAGACGCGCAGTGGATAGTTTTAGGGTTACAAAGTAACACTCCGAGCTCTGAAGTGAGACTCAGCTGGAGGAGAAACCCGTCTCGCGCTCATCAATGAAAAGCTGAACGGGACCAGCGCGTGATTGACAGCCGCCTCAGCCAATCAAAGACCAGAAGGAACTCAGAAGCACCGCCTTCTCCTTCTACAGAGTGAGGGGAAAACGCAGTGTACAGTAATGTACTAATGTATTAAATATTAAGCCTGTGTCTGGCCAGTCAGTCAATTAGGCTTCCTAGAGTACTAATTAGACACAATATGTACTGTTTAGTTGTAGTTGTACTAATAAGCAATTTAGGAAAAAGTGATAACAGACCATAAAAGTGATCAAGCGAGGGTTGACGTGAAGAGTTGGTTAGAAATGCCTTATGGGTTTTTTTTTTTTAACCCACAATAACTCACTACAAACTCACAATAATCTGCATATTAGAATTATATATGCATACATCAATTATTAAACATTAAAAAAATTCCAAATATACCATGAAACTCATTAAAAAATTAAATAAAAATCCCTAGCGCGCCCGAAAAATACTCAATCTGGATGCTAGTCATGGGCGACTCGTTTTAGTGATTCGATTCATTTGGGTTTCTTTTGAGTCACCTTCAAAATCGGTATCCGGAAATAACTAAATAAAACGTCTGTGCAGGGTCCTCTTTGTATCAGTGACCCTCACACTTACCCCGTGTACTATAGTGTGTTGTACTTTTCCTGTGTGCATCAAAATAACAGACCAAGACACTTTCCTTCTTGTGAAATAATATCACTTTACCTTAAAATACATTTACCATTCACAAGCTAGCTCAATTTCTAATAATACACCAGGCTGATTTATTATAGCAAGCAGGACAATACAGGGGGGAAAATAAAAGTAAAGAAAGAAAAAAAGCGTTGAAGAAATGCCAAGTTTCAAGTGTTTGCGAATCATTTCGCTAAGAGTCGTTCAGAAGGAACCGACTCTCTTTAGTGACTCGAAAGAGTCGAATTGAAGCCTGCTTTGGAGAACAGTTTAAGTTTGTGTTTGAGAACATGCTAATTAAATTATACTGGAGCGTGAAAGGGATCAGAAATTTTACTTTTATGATTAAAAAAAAAAAATCATAGTTACCTGTATGCAAAGTAGCACATGAGTCTCTGTTTCAAGTAGCACTATATCTGCTCTGAGATATATCTTGCCCTTTGCTAAGTAATGTGTTAACGTGTGTTTAAATGGTGGTGGGTTTATTTATTTATTTGTTTGTTTGTTTATTTATTTGTTTGTTTATTTATTTATTTATTAGGCCTGATTAAGAAATACAATACCTTGTAACATCCAGAAGAAGAGGAGCTCCACCTATGGGCCACAGAGCAAATGACCACATAAATGAAGCAGTGAAGTTGACTGCTGTGTGTAAACATGTATTTAAAAAATAGAAATACTCTGTCTCACAGATGTCCTTTGAAATAATCCGTTGCTTGAATAGTCCTGCTCCAGCTTTAGGCTCATCTGTGATGCTTCTCTCACTAAACAAGAGGATGTGAGCTTCCTGTGGCACCACCAACCATGTGCTCTTTAAAATCACTAAATTTAATAATGCTGATCCTTCACACAGATACCCAAGGGTTTAAATCATGCCCAGTCATGCATTTTTTTATATTTAGCATAAAAAGGTTTTGTTGTGACCAAATAAAGCCTCACTGTCTGGGTTTCCATGAAGATAAACATTAAACCGGTTTGTTACCCGCTAAGCATAGGACCAGGATACAATCTGTTCTAATTAAAAATGGTCATGTCATGAATGTTTTCAATTAAAAGACATATTGCCCATGACTCACTCAGTGGAAAGCACATACTGTACAGTTCTGAGTGAAAATGATAGCCACGCAAGACAAATATTCACTCTGCACTTTTATTTGACCCGTCACCATAAACTTCAGAATTACAAAATGACACACGAGGCAGGGAGGTTATACACACTACTCCTTAAATTCAGGACTTGAAGTTAACATGCGACAGGAACTGCTTTTATCCTTCAAGTGGCACGTGATGAAAATAACATTTGATGGCTATTAGGCCTAATCCATTGTAGAGGGAAGTTTAGCCTGTTTTTAAAGGTTGGTAAGAGTTACAGCTTTTAAGTCCAAAGTTAAGCAATGAGGCTGGCACAAACTGCCTTTAGTAGACTTATATGGATTTAGAAGTTGTTGATCTTTGCAAAATCGTATTATACTAAAATCTTACAGCTGGGGACATATTATAACCTAGTTTGGTGCTAGTCCTGCTTTTTAAAAACAATTCTGCTACTTGTGAACAGTTTAACTCCGACTTGAAGTTCAATAAATGTACTCTAGGTGTAAATGAGTGTTTGTGTCCACAACAGCCCTTCTACAGCCTCACACCCAGGTTCAAGGGACACGTGGCCATGCCCGAATAAAGTGCTTAGTCGAGACCATTTGATGAATTCTTCATATCAACTTATCATGCATAAAAATAAGCATAAAAAATAAGCAAAGAATTAGTCTACACACTTGATGAACTGTCTTCAAACTTTATTCATGATTTAATTGAACCACACGGTGGATGCTGACTGCGTGACCGTCTGAAATTTATACAGGTGCTAACTTTGTAGGCAGTAAAAGTGCATCACTATGTGTACATCAGTGTTTAGTTTACAATAAGAGGGTATCAGTGAAAAGTGCTTATCTAACACACACAGAGGTACTGCCCTGAAAGGAGACAAACTGTTGCCCCTCATAAAAAAAAAACAGAATAAAAAGGTAAACCATGAATATTAAAACAGCATACTGGCTTTAGAAATCCCCTTCATATAAATGCCAAATATCAGCTAAATAACATAAATGGCTGGTCAGTCGAAATCAGATTAAAACCTTAATTGGAGCTCATAAAGGACGTCCCACCTGGATATCCAGAAAGTCTGTTGAAAGCCAACATCAACTAATTAGGTGTGGCTCCTGTGTGGTTGGAATGAAAAACCATACCAGCCCTTTCTGGATAACATTGGACCCCCCTCCCCTGCTCTACCCAATGTCCTTTACACACAAAACAGCCTCTAGAGTTTACTGACAATAGTGTAAAAACAGCTCCAGGGGTGTAAAGGCCTAGTTGTGCGTAGGTCAGCAGAGAATAAGCACACTGGTTCAGGCTGACTGGAAGGCTCTTTACAAATGTGTTGTGCAGAAAAGCATCCCAGAATGCACGATGCGTTGAACCTTAAGGTGGAAGGGCCACAACAGGAGAAAAATCACATCAGGATGTACTCCTGTCAGCCAACAACTGGAATCAGAGGCTATCATGGACACAGCTCGCTGAAACTGGACAGGTGACGTTTGGAAAACAACTAACTTTCGACTATTTTTGTTTTTGCACCAGACTGTGTAAACTCTGGAGAATGCTGAATGTGAAAATCCCATGAGGTCAGCACTTTTTGTTAAATACTCAAACCAGCCTGGCTGGCACCAACAACCACACCACAGTTAAAGTTAAAAAAAAAGAAAAGAAAAGAAAGAAAAATCCTGATTTCTTGAAAGGCTCTTGACTTGTATCGACATGATTCTGTCCACTGCGCTGTTACTGGGTGATTGAATCGTTCAAATTCTGCTAGAATAGCAGAAATATTATATAATAGTATAGTACACACAGAGTCTACACGTCACATTGATTATAGTCCACTCTAAATTGACTTTTAACGTAAAGTTGTTCTTGGTTGAACCATTTAAACCACAAGAAATGATTCCTGACTCTTCTATCCACAGCATCTATTTATCCACAGGTGCTGTGGCATTATAGCATCAAGAATAATCCACTTCACATCCCTGTGACATGGTGAAGGCCTTACAGGACCTACACTATGATTATTATTGTGCATTAATCACCAGAATAAAATGCTGTTCCCACAGCAGGAAACCTCACTTGCGTATGTTCAGAGCTCTTCCTCTTGCTACGGAAAAACATATATGAAAAGCGCTCGTGCCTTCCTAATCTAGAGAAACCCTGGAGCTATGGAGTACATTGAACTTGGTTGACCATGCAAGCGGGAACACACAACACTCAGTAAATGGCTAAGCAAAGACGTTCACACTGTTGTTAATCAAGAAACACGACAGAGATAGTTTTTATATGTTTACATTATCTTTCACATAGTGGTTACCTTTTCTTCTATAAGATAAGGCTTTAAACTACAAACGATGTATTCTTAATACCTGAGTAAATACATGAATTGCATAATGGGACCTAGTTGCCTTACTAATGTTCAGGAACATGCAGTACAGTACAGTACAGTAAGTAATTAGGTTCAGTTTATTCACT
>JAQMCW010000032.1:22158283-22169732 GCA_030068335.1 Chrysichthys cranchii | reverse complement strand
TCTGTGAGAATCATGTCATGTGCAAAAACCATGACACCACAATAAATTACACTGAATTTAATTTTCAACATCACCTAGCATTTTTAATTTTTTGCTATTAATATCGCGGTAATGGATTGGTGAAACACTTCCACAACAATGGACCAGTTGAAAACAAATTTTCATGAAGCAATTTTTTATAATGCTAGACATATTAAGCTTCAGAAGCCGTTGTCATAAAGTGTTATTGGAAATCATCCTGTTAAGTGTTATAATACAAATATTTTTCACTTATATATAAGTGACATATATTATATATCACATATAAGCAGCAGGTGGCATGGTGGCTGAGTGGTTAGCACTCTAGCCTCACAGCAAGAAGGTCCTGGGTTCGAGCCCCGTGTTCGTGTGGGTTTCCTCCGGGTACTCCGGTTTCCTCCCACAGTCCAAAGGCATGCACAGAGGGGGTTAGGCTAATTGGCGACTCTAAATTGGCTGTAGGTGTGAATGTGAATGTGAGTGTGAGTGGTTGTCTGTCTCTTTGTGTTGCCCTGCTGTAGATTGGTGACCTGCCCAGGGCGTATCCCGCCTCTCACCCAATGTCAGCTGGAATTGGCGCCAGCTTCCCCCTGTGACCCTGAACAGGATTAAGTGGCAGAAGACGAATAAATAATAAAAAAAAAAAGCAGCGTTTGTGATGTCTGTTGAAATTTGCTTTTCTTTGTGCTTATGTAGGTTCAAGTCACCTATATGTAAACATGAAGAGTGTAGATGCAATGCAGACTGATTTTAAATAGTTAAGCCTTGCTCAAGGTTGTGGTGGATCTGGAGCTCATCCCTGGACAGGACATGAAGAAAACATGCAGAACTTCAGACAGGCAGTAACAAGCTCCGGATTGACCTGAGGATCGTTACCCTGTGTGCCACTATACCATTCATGATGAAGTTAAACATATTACATGTTTTCTTTTAAAAATTTCATCTTACCAAATATTAAATAATCTGGCTGTTATAAATGAACACGACTTGTTCTTTCACAATTTCCAATAAAGATTTTACATTGATTGTTGACTCTAGTTAGTTAGTCGTTATCATAAATTGCATGAAACCTGAAACAGAGACCTAATACAACAGCAATAACAATGAGCCTTGGGAAAATAAGGAGATAAGGAACTGCAAATAACAATATAATCTGCTACACAGCAAATTCGATAGTCTTACTTGAACTCTAATTTAACATATTCTTAAGTGTTGTTAACAGAACTCAGACACAGAGTTAAAATAACTCTATGGATGGATAAAAATGAGCTCTGCTTAACACCAGAGTGTTGTTTCATAATTCTGTAGGAGTCTGTAGAATCTCCGCGCTTCTCAATGATGCCAACTCTCTTATGCAATTGATTCCTTTAGTGTTAAACCATATTTTTGCTGTGTTCATTCAACTCTACATTTAAACCTTTGCTTAGCATGGGTAAGTCAACTCTGAGAATTTTGCTATGTAGTTGGCAGATGTGTCATGAGCAGCCAGGGGTTTGGATGCGAACGCACGTTTATTGGCAAAGCTGACAAATCCAAAGGACAGAGAAAAAAAATCAAGGTGAAATACATGCCATGGTTCAGGTGATCAACAAATGGACTAGACCAGCCAAAGCAAACTCAATAATTTAAACAATCAAGGTCAAATCTGGAATAGCATGCACTGAATGATAACGGCTTGGCAACATCAATAGTCACATGCTAGGAGGGATACTTCACAATAAGCAGAGGTTTGAAATGTGTAATATATAGTGAGTGAACTAGTGAGCCAAATGGCTGTACCCGTGACAAGGACCACTGCAATAAGGGCAACCAAATGTTCCCAGTTAATGGCATTGCTTATATTGCTTTAGAAGCATAAAGGTAAGAGACGTTTTTGTTGGCATGTTTCCATGATTTTGTCCACCCCTGTAGAATCTGACATTAAAAGATCGAATAAATCACAGACAAAGTTTTTTCTTCTCAGGCTTAAAGTTAAATGCATTGTAAACCTATTTGTGGGCACTCATATAACCGCATAACAACGATGCTCCTTGTTGAATTATTGTCAAGTGAGGAGCGAGTGTTCTGTCATATAACTGTGCCGTCATGTCCCCATGGACTCTCACACTGATGCTGGAAGTGTGTAAACAAAGTACTTCAGATACAGCACAGATGTTTTAAAGGAACCCATCTTGTTGTTCATAAAAGACACAGGAGTAGCAGCGAGACAATTCCGCTTCATTTTCTCGTAAGCTTTATTGGGAATAGTCTGCTTGGGAGGCATGAGTTGTTTTCTAATTTTTTTTTTTTTTTTTTTTTTTTTTTTTTGCCAGCTTCCCAAATCTTGTTGGCTAACTTCTCTTAACATGTTGGACTTTAGTCCACCTTCAGCTTAGCCATGCAGAGAATGTAGTTTGCATTTAAATACCTCATTACCTGATCAAGCAAGGGAAGTATTTCATACCTCATTACGCTTTTCCCGCTGAGTGACTTGTCCAAGTAAGCAGAAACGTTCATTGTGTTTTCATACTTCACACTGCCTGCTTTTGCTATAACTGTTGCAAGATTGCAAACCTTTTGTTTTATATATGCATTAAACTGATTCCATTGTTTTCTTTCATATTGGATAATAATATTCACGTTCTAAGAATGTTTTATCATGTAATTCATTCATTCATCTTCCTAAACTGCTTTATCCTGCTCAGGGTCAAGGTGAACCAGGAGCCTTTCCCAGAAAAAAAATGGGTGTAAGGTGGGATTACACCCTGGATGGGGCACCATGAACACACACACACACACACACACCTAGAGGCGATGTACCATAGCCAATCCACCTGCCTGCATGTTTCATAGAAAACCTGGAAGAAACCTACACACACAGAAAGGACAAAGTGTGCACAGATATAACTTGATCTCAGGATCAAACTGGGGACTTTCAATACGTGAGGCAGCAGACCCATCTCCTGCACCACTGCATCACCCCCTATCGTGTAAAGGGAAATTCTTTTATACCTCTGAGTAGGCACATATTGGTTACAATGGAAAATATTTTTGAAGGGAAAATATATAAATAACAGCTGGAGGCTGCTAAAAAATCAGTAGACAAGTCAAGCATTGTAACTGCAGTCCCCATTTAACTGCTTACCTAATGCTACAGCTGTGACTGTGTAGGCCTAGCAAGGACTGCATGACAAGGGATTATTGTAGCCTAATAAATCAGGTTTAAAGTCTTTCTGCGTTAAGTGGTGGGAGTTCATTTCAAGCATCCGATTTCCATTAATTAGAATTTGCTGTCAGACCCGTGCATGGCTGCGATGCAGGATGGCAACGGCACGGTTGCACACAATTTAAAAACCCTTTGACCCATTTGTCACATCAAGTCTGAGGAAGGTCTTCTCCGCGCTCCTGGCATGAAGCCCTGGCATTATGGTAATGATTCAGCTAGTGGAAAGAGCAGCTACAGTCATCATGGCTATGGCTGAGTTTATGTACGCGTGTGGGTGTGTGTGTGTGTGCGTTTGTGTGTGTAGGCGAATTTTTCAGCACGTCACTCGTCACATTTAAATGTCCTGATTCCCTCCATTTTGCTGCATCCCCCAAATCAACAACGACATTTGTATGAAAGCTGTTGAGGCACATTGACATTGACAAAGTGTATTCCTTTTGAGAAGAAAAAGCAAATCATCTGAAACAATTGAATACATTTTCTAATGTGTGCCTGCGTGCCCATGCCAATTCTGTCCAGCGTTAAGACAAATGAATTGCACTGTATAATTATCACAGGGGCCGTAGCATTTATTACTGCTGTCTGTCTTGTGAAACGTGCACAACAGGGTCATTAAAATGAAACTGCTGGGTTGGAGACAGGAATATGCTAAATGTGAGAAATGTAAATAACACTGCACTGCATTCTGCTTGCAAAGTGACATCTGGGGTCGGATAAAGATGGAGACCTGGAGCACTTAGGTATGTACTAAAGAGAAATCTGAGTACACAAAATGCAACATAATATATAAATAAAACCACAGTCGGCTCAAGAATTATTGGCACCCTTCCAAACCGTGACTTTGCAATGATAAGCACATTCGTGACTAATATATATTGAAGCCACATGTACATAATAGCACCTGAGACCAGTAACAGTACTGAACCGTTTCCCGGGATGTGTAAAGGCTCAGACCTTCCCAGAATCCAATGCATTGTTTTTGTGCAGCGAAACCTCAGAAATTCATTGTTAATAATCCCTTTGAAAGCCATCTTTACATTACATTAGCATTATCCGGCAGACGCCTTTCTCCAGAGAGACTTACGTTTATCTCATTTATATAACTGAGCAGTTCAGGGCCTTGCTCAAGGGCCCAACAGTGGCAGCTTGGCAGTGTTTAGATTTGAACTCACAACCTGCCCACCAGTAGCCTGACGTCTTAACCACTGAGCTACCACTGTCTCTTCTCAAACATTTTCTTAATCTATTGTCATACATGGAAGCTTTGAACAAAATGTGCCTTATCTTTTCTTTCCTTCACAGTTGTACAGCAGAGAACCAGTTCTGGTCCATTATATATGGAATAACCATACATACAAAGGAACGAATCAGTCGAAAGAGTTTAAAATATAGTTACCTTTACACAATATCTTTAATTTTACATACTCATTTAAGATCTACGGCCTAGGATGTCACCAAACTTTGGATTGTTGCAAGTTGTTTTTAGGAATATCACTACTGTTGAAAATGGTGACTTGCTACTTGGCGCAGAGGATTCTGGGAAGGTTGAACTGGCCCATTTAACAAAGTTGGAGACATTTGATGCTCATCTATGCAGAATCTATTGTTTGCACATGTGAATTTCCTTCTTGAATTCCTACAAGATACAATACTTTAATGGAGCTCAAATTCAGAGACTGAGACAAATCAAAAGAATGATTCAGTAAAACCACTGGTTCAACATTTCTATATAATATTGGTTTGAATAAAGTTTTCAGGTAATTATCTTACTGGAGGCTCCATTTATAGCCAGTTCTTAACTTCCTCTCTGCGGCAACCAGATTTCATTGTATTTTTGCCTGTTTTAAATGTATTTGCTTCTATTTTAGTCATTATGTAAACTTGTATTTGTATTAAAAGCTCTTTGTTTTGTAATAATAATAATGATGATGGATGACAAATGTATTTACATGCTTGCAAATTAGTGTTTGGTCAGCATTTCCCAATAAAATAAATACTTTTTTTTTTTTTTTTAAACCACAGTTATTTGAGTATGGGGCGCCGTTTGTAAAAACAGTTTAACAGTTTTCTAGGTGTCAGATTTTCCATCATTTAGCACTTTTAGCACAATTTTAATACATTTAGAGCTAAATTCGTTCAAAAGACAGTGTTAAACTTCCTCATAATAATTCTTGCAGTAGATATGTTAAATGTTAAATATAAATATTAAATCAAAGTCTAAATGTTAAATCTAAATCTAAATGTTAAATGTTAAATCCAAATGTTAAATCTAAATCTAAATATATGTTAACATTTAACATATATACTGCAAGAATTATTATGAAGAAGTTTAACACTGTCTTTTGAGCGAATTTAGCTCTAAGTGTATTAAAATTGTGCTAAAAGTGCTAAATGATGGAAAATCTGACACCTAGAAAACTGTTAAACTGTTTTTTTTACATATGGTGCCCCATATTTGAGCAGGTTATTAGAGTAATTGTGTTTAATGTTCCTTTTTTACAATCATCTTCTCCTCCAGGTCTTTTCTCGTGAACAGCCCTAATGGTTCGGCTTTATAGATACAGATACTACAATAAATGGAGGAGCACTAAAATAATGACAAATGCTTGGATTAAATCTAACATTAAGAATGAATTGCTATCAGCTCCTTGCTTCTGTTTGCATTTCATTCACCACATTAATTGATATTAATAACCTTCATTTAGATCTGCATTTGTGAAAATTTCCCAGACTAGCCAAGAGAACAGGCCAAAAAATTTCCTCCAGGAACACACTTTCTACAGGAGTAAGTCTTACAGATTTTGCAGCACTGCACTGAAATACCCACGGTTGATTTGTCTTCCCCTTTACGTATTTATTTCTCTTTAATACACTTGATGATATAGTCAATAACATAGCATAAGGCAACACAGACACCATTTTCGTGCACAAACAGGTAGTGTTTGTTTTTATTAGTGCTGCCACGCAATTAGCATTGCCGACATTACACAAAACTTCCACAGCTCGGTGCCGCTTCATCATCATCACTGGCCTTTAGAGTGCAGCTTAGTCTTTCTTTGGCTGATTTATCTTCCTTTCGATAGTCTAATGTCCACTTATGGCTACTGTTAGAATGTTAAAACAAATCTCACTAAGAGCTAGGGAATACAGGAGGCACCTGTGGTGATGGCAGCAACTCAGAAAAAACGTATTTCAGTATGCTGTGCAAATGAAAAGGGTGGTCAAGTAATGTGAATTAATCATTTAAGGTTGTGTATTAGAATGGCACTAAAATTATACTTTAACATAAATTTGATATAAACTGTAGAGGTTGCACAAAAATCATGAACATTACTATTACTAAGTATTCTTCTTCTGCTTAGGGCCTGTCATGCCGTCTGGCACATAGGGTGTCAAGCGGCCCCCACGGGATTCGGTTGCGCATTCTACAGGGTGAGGTTGCTAGCCTCACACCCAACCCTCCCCTAACTCAGGACTTGGGTTCATACACACGTACACACACACATACTCACTCACACCTATGGGCAATTTAGTGTAGCCAATTCACAGAACTTCAGTCTTTGGACTGTGGGAGGAAACTGGAGTACCCAGAGGAAACCCACACAGACACGGGGAGAACATGCAAACTCCACACAAAAAAAGCACCCATGTCGACCCGGGGGCTCAAGCCCAGAACCTTCTTGCTGTGAGATGACAGTGCTAACCACTTAGCCACCCATTACTAAGTACAGTATAGTGTAGTGTAGTATGGTATGGTATGGTATGGTATGGTATTGTATTGTATTGTATTGTATTGTATTGTATTGTATGGTATGGTATAGTATAAAATAAACATTATATTACCAAGTATAGCATTTTTGCTTTGAGGTTCATTAGTGAATGAACCTGAAAACTAATACAGAAACATTTATGACTATTCCTAGCGTTCAGTGTATCAAGTACAATAAGGTTATCAGAATATCAGTGCATTGGTATCAATATCACAAGTTGCAGTGGTTGACTAGCAGTTCAGTATAGAGTGTTAATGATTAAATGATAAATTATAAAAAAATAAAGGATGATAAATGAACAAATATAGCAGTTAACAATCAATAACACTAGCAGTTTATTAACAACATGAGCAGCTTATTAATGAGAAGGAGGTGAGAGCTAAAATGTAATCTAAGAATATGTGAGCACAAAATACAGTAATAGCAAACTGTTATACACTATTGGCAAACTCTGTAGCAGCTTTTTCCACTACTGTTCATCCAAGACCTAATGTCAAGGTTTTACACTCTGTACTAAGGTGTTACTGGACAATGATGCAAATAACAGTGGTAAATATACTCATAACTTCTGCACCAGGAGTGGTTGCACAGTAAGTACCAGCTATTGCACTTTGTTACACACTGCTGACAGTAGCATAGCTATCACATGCATGGAAGGATTAAACATTAATCAGCTACACGGCTTGTGGAAAAAATGAAATGCTATGAAACCAGCACCTGGTGGTTTAGCTGCACATTGATCTGCACCTGCCTGAGGGAATGAGTTCAAATACATGGTGGTCAGGGTGTGGGGGGTGTGAGATGTTTTTTTCAGGTGCTTCCTGACTATAGTGGCTACCAGCTCCTCAAGGGGTGGCAGGTTTATTTCTATAAAGTATAATACATTCATGACAGCCGACTGCAGCACCATATTCATACATCAGTCAAGTGAATTAAATCTACTGATACATTTAATAGGTTTGAAACAATGGAAAGAAGAGAATGGGAAAAAAAAAGTAATTCAGACGATTGGTCAAAACACTTCAATGGCACATCATTTTTATGAAATTGCATAACATAATTCTGTAATATGTGCAGTACATTGCATATATTACATAGTAGAGTTCCAGTCTATGAAACATAATTACTTGCTGATAGCATCAAAAGTATGCTGTCTCACATGAAGACATGCATTCTTAGTCTCCAGAAAAATCTCCCTTAGTAATGTTATCCACGTTATGATAAACACCTATGACGAAGAGCTGAAAAATACCAATGAGAGCTTATTAATGTGCAAGTAAGCTTATGCGCAATGTTAAAAATGTTTGTCAGAAATGAAATGCAAGACATATTTAATCAAAAGCTATTGCTATTGACGTTGCTGCTACCTGCCATTGTGACCAATCATTAAGATCCTGCCATGTGCCACATGGCTGGTGTAATTACAGCTAGGACTTCAAGTGCATGAGAGCAGTTTGATGGAAATGGTTTAAAATTGATGATGCTCTTGAAGCCTTTTTTTAAACATTTATACATTTGAGTCTACTCTTCCTTATTATATACTTCATTTCTACACTGATTTTTTTTTTTTTAACATTAAGTCTTGATTAGCTAATATTAAGCTTTAGCAGTCTGCCAAGCGAGATAAAGCATGCATAGTGACACTTTACACACTCCACAGTTGTATAGTAGGTACCTGATTTCAACATTGGAAAGTTACAGTGCTAATTTTGCAACATCCTTACATGACAGTAAGTTATTTTATGACACATTTTAGCAAGCTAATTCACCTGTCTAGTGTGAAGGATATTTATTTTTCATTGTAATATCATATGCTAACTAATCAAGCTGCTCTCAATTCAGGCAACTAATGTCAGCAACATCATGCTAGTTTACTTTATATAATAGTACTGGAACTCTGTATTCATTTGCTCATATTAGTACATAGGTTTGAATCAAATCAACTTCTCTCTAGCTAGATGAATTTAAAGGACGGCTTTTCAAAAAGAACACATCATCATCATCATCAACAACAACAACGACAACAACAACAACAACAAGAAACAACAATTTAATACACCCTCTATGCCTGTGATGCCATTTACGTTCTTGCCAATGATTACATGAAGGTACAACTTGTTCCACAGAACAATAATTACATTTTTTGTTCTTTTATTTGGCTCTTAATTTGAGGCAACATGGAGTCCATTCAGTCAAGCCACCAGTCTTCCATCCATTCTGATTCAGGTGCTGATTTCCTCATGGTAGACATGTATAACCTAGCATTACTTTACAGATGATTGCATTTTTCTCAAGGCCTTGATATTTTTGTTCATTCATTGCTGCACCATTACTAGCTCTGACTGTGGTAATGGAGGGTCAGAAGCCTTTATACACTAAAATCTCCAGCTGTTGTGCTCAACCTCTTTACTGCCAGTCCTGGTCAAATTCTGAGAAAACTCTTTTCCGCTCATGGGCACAGTCACAGAGGAAGGCACAAATTTGCACACTTTTGAATGATGGCATTTGGCATTTACGTTTAAAAGTATGAAATTCCTTAACCAGGCAAATCTATGCATTTTAATTTTAGGAATGAGCTTGTGAATAAAATGCATGGTTTTGTCTTGGCAGCAGGCCAGAATGAATGCTTTCCAGTTGTGTATGCATATTTAAAAAAAGGGGGGGATCTGCCTATAGATGTATTTGTTTTACATACAGAGAAGGAATATAGAAGGAATTAGTTAGTGTTTGGAGAGCTTTGGCCTATCAGTCAAGCTGACCCACAGTTCCACCATACGCTTGATTTACAATGGGCAAATCAGTGGTTTTGTTTTGACACCATCTGGACAGATTAAATTATATAATTTATATAAGGAACAAACTGAGCCTGACTAATGCAGAGTTGGACACAGCCTAGCTGCCTATTCAACTTAAGTGCTACAAGTCAGAGAAACCACCACTTAGATCTCTAAAGTAAATCCTATCAATCATCCGAAAGTGCAGACAACATAAACACCATGGCCTGTTCCTGTGTATTATAATATGGATTGTTTTAATGACTGCTCATTTTGCAGAATGCAGCAGAGTCTAAGCACGGACAGGAAAGAAAACGTGGCCTAGTTCTTCCTTTGTAGTGTTATATCGATTTCTCTACAGATTACTCATTTTGAAAAAGGCAGTGACTGAAAAGTGACTGCATTTGCATTTGTGTAATTTCTAAAGTAGCAAGGGGTGAAGTCACAGGAGGTCACTGAAGTTTCATGCTATTTGCTTGCCCTGTAACATCATCATAATTTTAATAATGATACTTATTTATACAAGGCCATTGTGGCGGTGCGGGCGTGGTCGAGCGCCGCCTAAAGGTGGGGGAGTCGAATCAACGAGGTAAGTGAAAAGTGGCAACACCTGGCGGTAATTAACCTGTGTCTTTTTGTACCTTGCAGTGAGCGGTGAAGGGAGACGCCCATGCCTGTGTGTGCATGTTGTGTATTATTTGTGTAGAGCTGAAAAGCTACAGTAAGTAACCCTATTCCCTGTCTTCCCTTGTCTGTGCGAGTTTGTCCCAGTCGTCCATACCCCAGGGACCATCACAACCATATATACAGTATATTTTTATTTACATTGACACCACTACTATTCATATAGGCTTGCATGTCTTCTGCGTTACATCTCCAGAGTCTGTCCTGAACTCATGTTACTGCCTGTATGGGGTGGGGAGTTCTTCCTGTGTCCTCCAGGTTGTCTGGTTTCCACTCACCTCCTAATAACACGCTGATAAGTGGATTGGCTATGCTAAGTCGCTCTACGACTGAGTACATTTATGTGTGTGTGTGTGTGTGGGGGGAGTCCCTGCAATAAACTGGGTCCCATTGAAGGTGTATACTCACCCCAAGCCCAGACTGTCTCTGGATCCACCATGACCCTAAGTAAGATAAAGCAGTTAATGAAGATGAAATACTGAGGAATGCTATTCACATTGTAATGACAGAGACTCAGACAGACAGAGAGATAGACAGAGAGATAGAGAGAGAGAGATAGAGCGAGAGATAGGATGTGCCTGTGCATAAGGTTTATTCAAAGGATTTTCCAGTAGTTCAATTAAATCATGCAGGTAATGGTTGATCCACAGAACATCAAGCCACATGCAAGCAAAAGTCATACAGTCATACAGCAGTTAGGAATAGCAACAACCAGAACAGGATGATTGGCCATGTTTCACATCTACATAAAAGATGAGAGTAGTCAGGGTTTACCTTGATAAGATTGTTGCATATTGTTGACATTACCTGAACCAGATTCATTAGTAGTCACCTGGAATGCTGTTCAATTAACAGGTGAGCCTTGTCAAAATTTCATTACCGTGTTTTCTGGACTATAAGCCTCTACTTTTTTCCCCACATTTTGAACCCTGCGGTTTATACACCAATGCGGCTTATCTATAGATTTTTCTTCGCTAACTGCCATCAGGGGGCACTAA
>JAQMCW010000032.1:22142837-22152954 GCA_030068335.1 Chrysichthys cranchii | reverse complement strand
ATTCACACTCACATTCACACCTACGGGCAATTTAGAGTCGCCAATTAGCCTAATCCCCTCTGTGCATGTCTTTGGACAGTCGGCGGAAACCGGAGTACCCAGAGGAAACCCACGCGAACGTGCAAACTCCGCACAGAAAGGCACCCGTGCCGAACCCAGTGCTCGAACCCAGGACCTTCTCGCTGTGAGGCGACAGTGCTAACCACTCAGCCACCGTGCCGCCCATGCTTGATGCAGTTATTCAAAGTAAAATCACATTCTTGATGAGAAAAATATCCCCATCCAACTGGAAGCACCTATCAAAAACAGCAAAGTTGATGATGTACTTTTCCTGTTGTAATTGTGGTCACTCTTAACTACTTGGCCAACACTCAAGATGGGAGTGCTCTCATGTTTGATCACTTGATAACTCGTTTTTATTCATATTTCTAAGAGCAATACCAAATTTATAGCCCTTTGCAGTTTTTCAAGTATGATTAATGTTGCACTCTGAGCCATTGGATAAGTAATAGTCCTTAATTAGATGAATTCATCACAAATCCTCGGCCAGCTGCCAGAGTTTTGAACCTGAAACTCATGAATTCACAGTATTCATTGAATGTTTATCTTTACAGCGATATCCAGGGATTTGTTCTGATGAATCAGCAGAGGTTTAGACAAGCACTGAAATGTGGAGACACCTGTTATATCCATCAAACTTTAATGAAATGTTATCTATATTTGAGGCATCTCAATGACTCATTAATTCTGGTGAAATTATATAAATGAAACAGAACAGTGAGAGAGAGAGAGAGAGAGAGAGAGAGAGAGAGAGAGAGAGAGAGAGAGAGAGAGAGAGAAAAGAAAAGGGTCATGAACAAAGGGGTAAATCATTATTGTAATGATTAGAACAGATGACTGTGACACAGTGGGGATTTCTCATAATTGCACACGTTTTGCTTTTTTTCCATGCAAAAAAAAGAACATTCTTCCTTCTGACAAATTTAATCATTTAAGATTGCTAGTGAAGCCCTATCTATTACTTGTGATGCCTTGCCAAGCTGGAAATCATTAAAAGTTTGGACTTCACAAGGGCTGAAATTATTAATACCATCAGTCTCTGAGGGAGGATGAGCAAGAAAGACAAATGAAGAGTTAGTATCATGTTCTCGCTCTCTTTCTTTCTTGCTCTCTGTCTGTCTGTCTGTCTCTGTCTCTCTGTGTGTCTGTCTGTGTGTGTGTGTGTGTGTGTGTGTGTGTGTGTGTGTGTGTGTGTGTGTGTGAGAGAGAGAGAGAGAGAGAGGTTCACCTACACATTCTGGCAATTGCTGTTGACAGGTTATAAATAAGGCATAAGTCATGGTATAATGTTCTTGATCTCTCGCCTTTTGGAATGCATAACAAAGTTTTTTGTTTTGTGAGTGTGTGCAGCTGCATATATATATATATAAAAAACAAAGATTAATTCATTCATTCATCTACACTAATGACTTTATCCAGATGAGCACTAGACGCTTTATGTAATGCACCAAGCTAAAGTGCCAAGTTTGATTTGATAAGGAACAGCAATCTGGTTATTTCCATCCCACCAAGAGACCTCTTTAGGATCAATAACAGAGGTGGATTTGAAGAGGAGTGGAAATGCAGGTCTGATGTGTTATGCAATGCTAAGTGTGTATAAGCCATGCCTCAGGATTAAGACTGCATCATTTCTATTATATACAGTATCTGAATATTGATTCAGGTGGGTGCAGGGAGTTCATTTGACCAAGGTGTTCTGGGAAATGTTATTCTTTTCGGCTGACTGCCATCAGGCTCCACAATGCCTCCCTCCAGCATGTAACCTTGTCCCGAGTCACTCAGTGAGAAAAATAGGACAGTATTCCTAAACAATAACCCATATATTCCACAGAGCACTGAATGCTGTTAACATGAACCTAACCAAATTCTGAGGTTTTCTGGCCATCATTTCCCCCTGTGGTGTTGCTTCTTTCTTTCTTTCTTTCTTTTTAAGATTGGTACATGGAGACTGTGAGTAAGTGCAAGTCACTATTAGATATGCTTGTGTAGCACCCAAATTGTCCATGAGGATCAATAAATTACATCTATCTATATATTTATGGAAACAATAAACCTGTCATTTACAGAAACCATTTAATTTAACAACTCACTATTTCATGAGATATTATTTTAGCCTCATATTCTTAATTCACCTGAATATCATGTTATTTCAGTATAGTATTTCATTATTTTAAATTAACATTTGATTATCTTGACTTACTTACTCATTATTTTCTGTCAGGATCATGGCCAATGTTTTATCCGTTTTATCCAAGTCAAAAATAATTTGATAATAATTCAAATTTTATTTTCACAGCTTGTGGTATATTCAAATGTGTAATGGTAGTTGATTGAACAAAATCTGCATAACAGGGCACGCTTCGAACAAAATAGTAATAATAGATCCAGTAAGGCTAAAGGAACTTACCATCAAGCTATTGGCTACATCAAAATGCAGTATTGATATGACTTACTAAATGAACCTTGCAATGAATTTCTGTTGTTTGATGTGTATTGAGACAAAAGTATTAAATCAGTAAAGCATGCACTGAATTTCTGAAGTTAAAAACCAACCTGTATTTTACAAGAATGTGAGAGCTAACTCTGGCTGTTATATAGATTATATCCTGGAAAAGATTATGGATCAAGGATTATGTGATCTATTTTTTTTTTTTTTTTTTTACAAGCCTGAAGAAATACGCATGTAATCTATTTATTACGCTTACGTGTCAGATGTGAGTATATTTTATGCAAGTTAGTTGTAAATAAAACTTCCACAGAGCACATTTCCTAGGATTCCTCATTAGCAATTCATCTTCACTTCAGCTTAATGTTTTGACCCTTCGTACAATCCTCATCATTGCCCACTCCTCCTGTATATTAATGACTCATTATGGCTTCAGATCTATCCACAATATCCCTGAGTACCATTAATGTCATGAAGATAGGCTAAGAGGCTAAAACGCCAGGCAAAATATTAGCAAACTTTATGCTAAATAGGCTTACTACAGCAGTATATAAAATGACAAGGAATTGTTTTCATGCAAAAACTGCATGAAAATGAGGTGACATGGTCTTCCCCCATCATTCGAACAGTAAATGGTATGAAAATGAAGACTAAAGGATGATGTGGCAAAGAACTTGTGGAGGAATTGTGTAAATATGCAAAGTGTTTTGCAACAGCAAGTGGAAAAAAACAACTTGAAATGTTCAGAGGATCATTCACACCTTAAAATTAATAAAATTAGATGGGTCCTAGCAACAGCATGAAGTGTTGTGAAGAGTACCACTAGAATTGGGTGTTCAATATAGAACCAGAGGAGGTTCAGACAGCAGGGTGCTTCGACATTGCACTTGTACACAGAAACCACTGCCTGTTTAGTATTTTGTAAGTTAGTCTGAATACAGCTCATGATTAAGCTCTGACACCATCCTGCATGAATCTGAGGAAGTAGAGGTTTTGCTCTGTGGCAATGATTCTGAGTGTGTTCTCGTAAGCTTTGTTTCGTCTGGATTTACAAGCTGCCAAAAACTAAACATATTCAGTCATCTTCAGCAACCCCATTATTTGGGTCAAGGGTGTGGTGAATCTGGAGCCCATGGTGTATCCCAGTAGCTCTATACATTACATTACATTACTGTCATTTGGCAGACGCCCTTATCCAGAGCGACTCACGTTTTTATCTCATTTTTACAACTGAGCATTTTGAGGTTAAGGGCCTTGCTCAAGAACCCAACAGTGGCAGCTTGTTGGTGCTTGGATTTGAACTCCCAACTTTCCGGTCAGTAGCACTATGTCTTAGTTGAGACCTTAGACTTGAGTTGAGAGTTTAGACTTGCCGCTAAGTCTTACATTTGTTGTTTTACATATGATTATTATGTAATTTGATATAAACTGTTACAAATTTTAGTCGCGACCAAAATGCTTGTGTATGTTCCCGTGTAGCATGCCATGACCACTGGGAGGTCTAGTTATGCTCCTACCTGGATAATAAGAATACAATGTTATTTTTATGAGCTTAGATTTGTTCTTCTGTATTCTAGCATGGCAGACTGATCCCTCATGACAGACATACAATTAGCCAATCAAAACAATGAATATGTGGCTATGATAGCTAAACAATTCATTCCTCCGATCATTCATTCGTTCATTTTCAGTAATCATTTTTATCCTGGGAATATATCCCATATGAGATGCCAGTTCATCATGAAGGTGTGCATACACTCATTCTCACCAAGAGGGAGTTTACCATCATGTTTTAGGGAAGTGGAAGGAAACCAGATGGATCGTTCTACATGCCTAAGGTGCTTTCAGACCGAACAATTCTAGGAACTTATTGAGAAGGAACTACCCCACTACTGAGGAGCTCCCCAAAGATCTACACACACCTGTTAGGGCCTTTTTTTTCTGTTTGCATTCACACCACTAGTTCGTTGCAATGCCGAAGTGAGAGAAGGTACATCAAAATCTGACAGATATAGGCTCGATAGTCTGGACTTCACGTATGGTCTGTGTACCTGTGTTTTTTTATTTATTTATTTTTTTTTTAACTCTAATGCTAATAGCTGTTGTTTACAGGATTCGGCTCAGATTCGGCTCAAAATCTGCTACAACAATTGTTCTTGTAGATCTGATAAATAAAAAGAAAACATCGGTGATGTTTTTTTCAGTGATTTTAGTGATGATGTCAGAAACTCACCCTTCTCAATGCGTGCATCCTCTCATATGTTAACCAAGCAAGTGCATTTTTGTAAGTTTCTGTCTGTTTTTGCCCTGTTACCATAATGCACACTGTCTGACAAAAATAAACAACAACTAAGTGACTCTAGAAGGATCTCACTACACTTATATCCGGACCATTTACTGTACACATGTGCCTTTACTGGTTCCTATTACGCTTAAAACAGCATTCTAAGAACTATAATCATACTCAGTCTTTGCAGTGCACACACACACACAAAAGGGGTTGTTTTCTCCAGCATTTCTAAGAACTAGGAAAAGTCCTTCTGGTCTGAAAGCACTTATAGTAACCCGAGCTCAGAATCGAACAAAGGGGCCCTGAGCAATGTTCCTACTGCATCACCATGCTGCCATTTTCCATTAAAACAGCCAGGACAAAATAATCCCAAGGAAATAGCTGACTAACCCATCGCAGTCCGACACCAGAGTTCCTACTTTAGCATGAAAAGACTAATAACGCAAAATTAGTCACATTAATTTGGTGTAGGTCAGCCTAATGAGTTCGTACTTACAGGGAAATTGGGAAATCAGAGATATCTGTAGTATTAACAATGGCCTGTTTGATTTAAAGTCTTCAGATTAAAAGGCAGAGAAGCCGAACAGTTACTGATTAGCCACCTGTAGACCCGTGGCGGAAGATGTTCATTCTTCCATTTCAGCTCTTCATCTCTGACACGATTAGTTAGTATGCATTCATGAGTTTGTAACATCATCTTAATTTCTCGGATGCTCAGATTAGGAGGAGCTGGAATTACTGTTTGCACATAATTTACTAATCATTAGGTTTTGCATTGACCTGAGAAGTCCTGATAAATTGGGACCGTGTTTGTTGTTGGTCATTACCACTAGGATTAAAGCTGAGAACACACAGCGTGTTGGCAGTAGCTTGTTTGCCATCTAGTCGCTATTCTTTCTTTGCTCGATTTGCCTGAATGTAGGTCACAGAAGAAACACAGCACTCCGTTTCTTCAGCGTCTCGTACAGAAGAGCTCATTAAAGGTGGTGAAGTTTTTCAACCTAGCCTCAGCAAGCAGGATCATGCTCATATCTCCATATGCAGAATCTCTGTTTTTTAATTAAAATGCAGCATGGCAGTAATTTGTTGATGGGTATTGGACACTGTGGGGTTGTTGGCTTGTTGTTTGCCTCTTGAGTAGCATCCATTATTTATACTTGGAGAGGTGGGCAAACAAACAGGACAGCAAAATGAATGAGAAGAAAACTAGATGGGGCCTTAATTACCAAAAGGACACAGTGAAAGCCCATCATGAAATTACCTTTGGTGAAAACGTTGACGACTGCCTTATGACACTAGATTAGCAGTTTCATTATGTGAGTGTAATTTCAGTGATGTACTTCTTTCACCACTACAGACCTACGGTATATTTAGTGCCCATCTCATATTATGCAAACAAAACTGAGTAAGGACTTACAGCTGATGCTTTTATATTAATGGGCACCCCATTACTGACTCAACTGTCAGATGTTTCAGAGAACAGGACAAAAATACTTTATAGATTTAGCAAGACCCAAAAGAATAAAAATTCATTATTTGACACACTGAGGTCATCTCAAATCTTGCATCCGAGGTTGGTGAGGAAACGGAAATATTCCTTATATGCATACGTATCACTTTTAATGTTGGTAAACTTTATAATATTTTAGAAATAGTTTCAAACATTTCAGCAGAATGCTGCTAAGCAAAGTTAAAATTATACAAGTTTGATCTGGACTTTAATACAGCAGTCAGGCTACTGATTGTGTGGAGTTTCACATGTTCTCCCCTTGGACAGGTAGATTTCCTCCAACCTCCCAAAAACATGCTGGTAGTTTGATTGGCTCCGTTAAATTGCGCCCATGTGTGTGTGTGTGTGTGTGTGTGTGTACATCCATGCAACAACACAACTTGGTTATTAGAGGTTGTGATAACAGCAGCACACAAACTCCCCTGTCATTATCAGCTAACCACTCTAAGAAGAAAAGCCTGCCTGGTCCATATCATGCTAATATTCAAAGCTGCTTTGTCGTTATTATTATGCTAATATTCATAGCTGCTGTCATTCGCTTCATAAAATTATACCTAATCAACACAACCAGTGAGACAGAAGAGAATTGGTAATGAACCTCTTACCCCAGGGTCGCCTTTGTTCAATAAAATATGACACATGGGCCACAGTAGCAGGAGGAACAAACTAAGGATTCATGATGCTAAGACAAGACAAGTCTTATTCATCACACACTAAAGGCAGCTCCAGCTCCACTTAATTTCTTTTAACCTTGCAGAAGGTAGCTCACTCAAACTATCCCACAGTCATCTTGCAGTAACGTCAGGTTATCTAAGAAATATTACACTTGCAAGGGAAGAGACATCAGGATTTTCAGTTGGTTCCATTTGTATGCAATCCAGCCTTGCCCTTTCAGAATGTCGTAGGATTCAAGACCAAAGAGCAGCTGAACAAAGGTTCCACTGCCGTCTTATATTTCAATGGAGGTCAGGCATGTTGTGGTTTATGTAATGCTTAACTGCAACCAGAACTTCTTGCTTAGCTAGCTAACTCCATATTTATGTTAATTTAATGCTGATTTTTCTGGAGCACTAAAGGTCTTTACTAAATCAGATGTTATAAGAGAACTGTAAATAATTAGTTCATGTACAAAGTTCACTTTCCAGTGTACACTTTATAAATTGCCTTAATTGTCTTTAAAAATGTGTTGGATCTAGAAGCAAACATTGTCAGAAGGACACTTTGCAGTTCAAGGGTATTTAGAGACTTACAAAATCCCCTGGCTTTCCTCAGTGATTCCTGTACCAGAGATATAGAATTCATAAAGAGACAAAAGTATATGTTTACCAGCTTGTGGCACATCATATCACCAATACCACTCGCTGAAACTACGCTATCAGTGTTTCCCAGTAGGTATTGCTCTGCATTTTGGTCTGATACATTTTTTATTTGCCATTGGTAATGCTAAAATTCTCAACAAGCCTGCACTGAGCTGAGATATTGTCCTGAAGGTCATCAGGACAATACCCATGAATAATGCACTCGCTAATAATTATTATTAAAGGAACCTTGCCTGGAAATATTTTGTTCTAGTTGTTTTTGAAATTAGATATGTCAGTGTGACTTGGAGACAGACTGGGACTTTCAAAGTCACCATTAAAAAAGAAAATGGGCAAAAAGAACAGGCCAGTTAGAAAAATGTATAGTTCATAGATATCAGTGTGCACATATCAACCAAATTAACATACGACCCCCGCATTGCAATCTGACACAAGAAGATGGAGCAGAATCATCTATAAATAGTCATTTAGCAACACTGAGTCAACAGAGTCTTCAAAAGAGAGATAATATATAAAAAGAGTGGCTGTATTTTACGTTTGCTTTTGGGGGAAAATGCAGTGCTGTGCTGGGTGCATTTCACTGAAGACAGTTTTAACAACTTGGGACTGTATCAGGTGGGCTTTGCTGAAAGTTCATGTTCAGTTCATTGTTTTTTTGTTGTACAGTACTTCTACTGCAAGTCCTTTGTTATTTTTGTACTCTAAAAACCTACGTGTAAAACTTTTGTGCACTTAAGTCTTATGAGAGAGAATTCCACAACAGATCGTAAATAAACATATTTAAATGTAATATATAAATACGTTAAATAATATATTTAAATTTAAAGCCACCCCCATACAATTCAACTTGTTTTATTCAGTAGCATTTTTAATGCCATGCTAAAACAGCACAAGGAAAAAAAAGAAGAATTTTGCCAACTATTCTTGCAAAGGCATTTCAGGAGATAATATAAAATAATTGAAAGTGTATGCCAGGTCCACTTTAACAAAATAACTGTTGCTTTTCAGATGCTGCTAAAACATTTTATAGGGGTGCTAGTGAATTCCACTACCATTCCAAACCTGCTAGGATCTCTTGTGAAAAGATCGTCTATTTACAGCCCCATTATTCAGTTATTGCATCTCAGCTATTTATTGCTTCAGCTCAGCTGTGCGCTATATGCAGAGTTAATAAATGAAGAAAAACAGACTTGCAGCTTTTAAATAAAAGAATTAAAAATTTCATAGAAAACATCAGTAGCAATGTTCAAACCCATAGAATTCTATCCATTATCACTACCAACAAGCAAAAATGTTTCAATTATTCATTTTTGTATCCCAAAACATGTGAATCTGAACTCAAGCACTTTGCACTTTGACTCATAGGGTCACAGTCTTGGATGCTAGATGGCTTGCCTCAGTGCATGACTCCAGAATCTGTTTACAAGGAAAGTCTGACAATTGTAAGCAACACTTTTGTAACTTGCTTCTTTTTCTGATTGACTCGCGTCTCTGAAGACTTGTTGTCAGCAGTTTTTGCAAACCCCCATCAAGACACCGTGTGAAGACCTTAAAATCTTTTTAATGTGGCCTACAGCAGGCCACTGGTAAAAACAGATAGACATCCATGATCGCCAAGATTTAATTGCCTTTGTGGCTTGAGAGTATAGCTAGGCTTCACAAAACAACTAATCTGACAATCTAGCTGACAAACGCCATGAGAGAAAGCATAGAAACTAATATACTGGATAGAAAAAAAAAAGTTTGACAAAAGTTGTGAGATAAGAACATGTTCGTGGGCCACAGAGGAAAACAGTTTCCTATTGTGTGTCCAGCAGTCGGAGCTTTACTCACAAGACAGCAGTACATATTTGATTTGACTGGAGAAGAAAGGCATAGTGGGTGTAAAAAAAAAAAAGGAATATTCTTTCTGAAAATGTTTTCTAATAACAAAACATAAACAAACATTGTACTTTAGCATTAATACATCATAAGTACATGATAAGTGATTTGCAACTAACAAGACTGGGGTTATTTTTTAAATAATAATATAATTAAGCCAAATAGCGAAACAACATCTGCGTTGACCAGTGTTCGTACCATGTGTAGGGTAGCGAATGTGGGTTTATGCGTAGCTATCACTATTGCACTGAATTTTAATTTTTTAGGCACCAGTTTAATGAATAAAACAATCTCGAAATGAGATGAGGCTTAATGATTGTTTCATTAACAAGATATGCAATAATAATAATTTGCATACCGGTAATAACAGAAAGATATTTGATTTATGTCTATCTATTAAGTGAGTTTGTTGAGGTTTTGTTAGAGCTTATCTATGATGAGAGAAACACACACATGTAAAACACAAGGTTTAAAAAAAGGAAGGAAGGTATGCATCAAAATAATACAACATATATGAGAATGGACACTATGTGTAAATCAGTGACGTGCGGTGAGGTTCATGGCTGGTGAGGCAGTAGCATTTCGTTATGTGATTTCTGCATTCATTTGGT
>JAQMCW010000032.1:22098514-22110120 GCA_030068335.1 Chrysichthys cranchii | reverse complement strand
GATCTAAAGTTCTATTTTTTTGTACTTTTCTGGGAGCAAGAACATCACCAAATGACCAAAAGACTTAAAAGAAAAAACCAAACCTTGAACAGAATGGAGGCTGGAGCTGATTTCCTTCTAGCCCAGACTGTAGATTTATATATCATATCAGCAACAGTTGTGCCAAGTGATTTCATTTCCTGGACTTGAACTTGATTAAGATTAGGTCATAAGGCAATATATCACGCGGGGCAATATAGTTACATAAATAGTTGTGATTGTATAAATATTCAAGCCCAATGGGTCATGTCCACTCCCGCACCTGAGCCTCACTCAGCATTTGTTTTTGTTTTAACTGCACCTGACTCCAACTTTCATGAGCATCTGCACACTCACAACATGGCCGACATTCTCTTGCACTCACAATCTCTGGACTTCTGACTGGGTGCAAGTGCAGATTGTCTCTGCCTTGGATATCCTGTATGTACATCGGTTGACACTTGCCTGTCATTGGATTTTGCCTTTGCTCCTTGTTTTGGTAGCTTTGCCTGTTCAAGAACTTTAATAAACCTCTGTACCGCACTTAGATTCTGTCTGTTGTGAAACCCCATAAACTGTTCTGGTACAAACATGAGTAGTCACATAATTAGCTGAATGTTCCACTTATGTGTAATTTAACATCTCATGTGGTCTCAAAATAAAGACATGCTTCTGCGATGTTACCCCATTCTTTTACTTTTTAATAAAAACGGTAAATGCTGTATGTTTAAAAATTTGAGATTAGAAATGGTCTCTATCAAATTCTGCAGCTTCCCAGGAAGACATATTTTAACACTTTGGTCCTGTGACACTTTAATTGCAGGTAGTCTCAATTCAGACACCTGACATTATCACACATCTTCATCATTAGTAGCGATAATGAAGGAGCATGTGAACTAATGGGTGAAAAACTTTTTAGTCATTACTTTAAAAAAACAAACAAAAAAACCCCCAATACCTTTGGAGGAGAAATTCCAAGTAAATAGACTAAACAACTAAACATAGTACAATCAAAGCACAAGTTCCATGAAGGTACCAAAAGAAATGTAAAAAAAACCCAAACAAACCTTGGTTTGAATGAAGAATACAGCAAGCACAGCTTTTCTATTTACCATGCTTGCTATTCTGAAAATACATAGCATGATTACGGACTGGACATACATTAGATTACCCTCATTTGGTAGACGCTCTTATCCAGAGCAACTTACGTTTATGTCATTTATGCAACTAAGCATTTTGAGGTTAAGGGCCTTGTTCAAGGGCCTAGCAGTGGCAGCTTGGTGGTGCTTGGGTTTGAACTCCCAACCTTCCAATCAGTAGTCCAACATCTTAATCCCTGAGTTACCCCCTATCCCAGACATACAGTACAGACTGGAAACAGGGAGCCATGTATAGTATCTGTCTTCCAATAAGCGTGCTCCTGTGTGTATGCCTTATAGTTCTGTGCCTATGATGATTCCTCACGCTATAAGGCTTGCTAACAGCACGTCAGTGATAGGCAGGCTTTTATAGCCCTTCTATTCAATATATTCACCAGCCATAGGAGTCAAAATTTACATACCCATGACAATTGTTCTAAAGTGTCTGCAAATTAGGAAGCTTGTATAAACACTGTTGTCCTTTATTTGTACTCTTTGAGAGAATAATCATTGTTTTGGTGAATCCACTGAGAGTCAATAGATTCACTCGTGCCAGTAGACATGTCAGCCAATTTTTCACTCTAACTGTAATTAACATATAGTCTCTAAAGAGAGTGACCTGCATTAAAGAGCTCACAGTTTGCTCGAGCCAGTGTTTGGTTCCACAACATTGCATTTTATTCAGTTAATGACTCACATTCATTGAGATGTGAATGAAAAGAAGGTCAGGGACCTAAGCCAAGCATAAATGGGATTTAGCATGCTAGTGTTCATGCATTGCAAGGTATAGAAAGAAAAAAAAAATTCAACAGTAGCAGTTGAAGAAGATATATATATATGAATTTCAGATTTTCACGGTCTCATGTTTTTCAAGCGATATTCTATTCAGTATATATTCACTCAGCGTGATGATCTGTTATGAGCAGGTTCCATGTCAATTGTGAACCAATCGAGAAAAATATATCTAGCATCAGCTCTGTGAGTGAGACCGATGTCCTTACACTGTGTGAGTGGTGACACCAACTTACTGAAAACTACTGTAATTCATAGCAGAAGCAAGAACATAAGGCATGTGCGTATGAGTGGAGTTTGGTGGCATTTAAAGTTCAGGGTTCTCATCATTGATCATAACTTTCAGTGTCTTTTACACAAATGACATTTAGGAATTAATTGATGCAGGGAGGATTTATTTTGGCACACTTAGCGCTCCAAATGACCTTATCTTAAAAAGTCCTTGTCCTATTTCTCTATGTCATGGACCAAAAAAAAAAAAAAAAAGACATCAGAATTAGACTGCACCTTGTGCCAAATGTTTATTAACATCTAATTTATGCATCTAAATAAAGTTAAGATGGAAGCTGTTAATTTTATTTAATCATAGACACCAAATACAATACAACACTTTTGCATTGACATTTGAGCATAATGTGATCTCAAGCGCATCGGAAACTCACAAGTTCTCCTTGATTTGTGGCAGCCAGAAACCTTAGAACAATTGATTTTCTTGAGTTTTCTCCCAGTGTTAACAACAAGGCCTCTTATCACATGATTGCTAGCTGTGAGAGTGAAAGCTAACAGCCTTCCTACATGACACAGCCCTGATTAGCATCACTCTGTTTTGACAGAAAGTCACAGACAAAAATGCTTCAGACACACACAGAGAACATGGCCATTAATTCTCACTTGGACTCTGATTCAAGCTCAGCGTGCCAGTCCAACTCAGGAAATCTGCATATAGTGTGGCATAATATATAATATAATGTCTTCTTCTACTCTCCTTAGATCCTTGTCATGCCGTATGGCACATAGGGTGCCAAGCAGCCCCACGGGGTTTAGTTGACATTTTCATAGCTAAGTGCATTCTACAGGGTGAGGTCGCTAGCCCCATGCCCAACCCTCCCCTAACTCAGGACTCGAATTCATGTACACACACACTCACACCTACAGGCAATTTAGGGTAGCCAATCCACGTAATGTGCATGTCTTTGGACTGTGGGCGAAACCCAGGCGGACATGGGGAGAACATGCAAACTCCACACAGAAAGGCACCTGTGCCAAACCCAGGGCCCGAACCCAGGACCCTCTTGCTGTGAGGCGACAGTGCTAACCTCTTAGCCACCGTGCCACCCATAACGTAACGTAACGTAACGTAACGTAACGTAATGATAGTCTAAAACTATATGTAAAAAAAAAAAATCACAACTGTAACTTAGTATAAGGATATCTATAGCATATACTGCCAGTTTTGGACATCTAAAGTTTCTTAAGTCATATTTCAAACTAATCACTATTATTGCCACAGATCAGGCCAACAGAATAACAAATAAATAAGAAAACGTAACTCTTGGTGGAACATATTAACTGCTCACTCTCTGATCCTAATGCTTGATAAAGAGATAATAATTTTGGCCTATTCTGTAAGATTAGATAGAGGTTGCTCCAATAAACTAAATATATTTCTAAACTTTAAATAGATAAACTTAAATACAGTTTCCCTTGTGAGGACCAGCCAAACGTCCCCACAAGGGTCACTGCGATTCATTTTGCTGGGTCAAGTATGCCTTCAAAAATAATGGAAATTAAAGGTTCCTACATGAAAAACGAAATGTATGATGTGGAGTAAACCCTACATATCTTGGAAACTCTGCCATAGTTCTTACAGAGAATGTGACAGAATGTGACTCACACTTGCATTTTTTCCTGGAAAAAAAAAAATTGTCTAAAAAGTGGTCTATTATTTCTTTTCTATATTTTTTTATGAAAAGTAATGCTTGCAAATCTAAAATGCTTTTGTACTTATGCAGAAGCTAAATAATAAACATCTGTGCAAAAAAAAGGTGTCTAAGAGGCTTCTACAGTATTGTATGCCTAACAATGTTGATATGTCTCATAATATTTTAAAAGTTTGAAAGTCTTCTGATTTTGTCTGAACAGTAATTAAGCTTGAACTTTCTTGCTACACACTGCAATTAAAAAGACATACAATGCCCCACCTCCAACAACAACAACAACAACAACAGCCAATTAACACCATTCTAACAAGCACTGGGCCACCTGAATTCAGCTTGCATGCTAGCAAAAAATAGCAATCCTAAATTTCAGAGTAATTCATATCTCTTGAACCTAAGCAACTATTGAGCTCTAACCCAATCAGACACTTTTTACATCCAAACTTTTGTCCATGTTATGTTTACTATCTGCAGAGGATTAGCGAGTATGTAACTTGCTAGTGCCATGGGTGGGCTGAGCCTGTTCAAGGTTAGCACTGACTTATGGCTCAGCATGGCTCATGGCAGCAATCAACTGTCCTGGTGTGGAATGAAATGATACTCTGCACTGGAGGAGTATTTGCCTGAGAGCAGCCATGAAGTTATGGCCATCTGTAATGTGCACAAGCGGTCAATTTTTCAATTACTGGTTGAAACAGTATGGTGTACAAGTCTTGAGAAAATTCTCCTGTTGTGATCTAAGTCCAGGCACCATGTCACTTCAACACCTTACCACTACCAACATGGTCCTAATGTGCCCTTGTCACCATGCTCCTGCTTAGACTTGACACTGATCTCACATAGGAGAAAGCATTCACCCAGCATGTCTGTTCATGTTTACATGTAAGGATGGTCCCAGTACTGGTGCTATTTGTGATTGCCACCTTTGACTAATGTGTCTGGGGATGGTAAATAAAGGCTCAGCTACTGATACATCCTACAGTTCTCACAACAGTTCAGGGGAAAGTAGACAAGATTCACTAATGGTTCCTCACTCTTGGTTATCATAGGTGATCTGAGTGGAATGGTGGCGTGAGATCTGATGTGCGCTACAACACTATGTCTGTCTGAAGTGCCTGTGAATGGAAATTTCCTTGCTGTACCTTGTCTGCTCACCCATGGAGTGGCTTGAATCCTTTGTCTAAGGTTAGCATCAGACTAGCCAGGGCTTGATAGCTTGTTATGAGAATGGAACAACAGAAAAGATGCCATGTCTCACATGGTCTGATGGATGCAAGTGCCTCTTACAAAATATTTTTTTCTCTCATTCTATAGCTGGGCTACAAGACTACTACTTGTGCAACTGCAGATGCAAACCTTTGGTAGTCTTGGTGGCAGTTAACCACAGTTATAGAAGAATGATAAATGCTGTCTGAAAAATGGAAGCCCAGGCCCATGCTGTGTCCTGTTTAAGGAGTTACTGTGTCCTGGAGGAATAATCAGAGAGCAACTGGATGTAATGGGCCATCATGCCTTGAAAATGCTGTGGGCACATTTGGATTGGCATGCACAACTGACTGGAATGAGAAGATGCCTATTGATAAAACCTACAAACCCCCAAAAATCTATTGCTGAGGCTGAGAAAACATACTCTCTTGGTATTCAGCATCAGATTGTGCAATTTCAGGGCAGCAAACCATTGCTTTAAGTTGTAATCGTGGGTGGTATAATCCAATCTAATAAACATAACTCAGTCATGTGTTCCAGGTACACAACAACTTGACTCAGATTGGACAAAGTAAGATGCCTTCCTGGGTTTAATTATACATTCCTTCTGGAGGTGTTGGAGACCAGTTATCACCTCTTTATGCAGGGCCTATGGAATGAGTACATTAATTACTGGAGTAACTTTGGGATCAAAATACAGTTTATGTGAAAGTGCTATATGATAACCAAGCCCACTGAAAAGAACTGGCCATTGTTTCTACTATAGTGAAGACGCCTTTAAAATGGGAGTTAGGCTCTCATCTCGGACAACGAATCCCAGACTGTGGAAAATGTCCAGTGATTATTATAGATCATATAGGATAGGCAATAGGCTAAAGACATGCAGAACTCCAGTAGCATCAATCTTGCTCCTGTAATAAATGCAGAGTGTGGATAATTGGGTTATGCAATAGTATAGGTGGAAAGAAGAATTTGTAAATACTCACAATCAGTATCAAGCAGCATGAGCACACAGCATTAATATTTATATCCTGGACACACTGAAAAACTGGTGGTATGGGGCTCCATTGTATTAATAACAATGCGTGGTGCAAGACTAGAAGTGGCAAGATTTGGCAAAGTGATTTAGTTTTTGACATCACCTGCCAGTGACATCATCGCCAGTCTGAAGCCCGCATGACATTCAGGACCCACAATTCCCACAATGTTTTTGCAATATCTCTGGCTGTACCTACTCTAACATCTCATCAGGGCCACATATGTTGCTCTTTTTGGGAAAGACTTTAAGTTGCGTTTCTGCAATCTTTGCTGCACATTCTCTGACAGATTCAATTTGAAGAGCGAGTGTTATTGCATCAGCTAACGTTAGATAGCACTAGAGTCCTGAGTTCTTGCACTTTAGGGTTGTTTTCTCTAAATAACCTTATATAGGTTTATCTTGAATAGTTCCAAAATTGTAGGCTCACACTAGAGCTTTTAAGTCTGTGATAAACTGGGTGACTGTCTCATCACCGGTGACAGTTTCTGAACATGACTCTGTTCATCAGAATGGTCTGCACTTTTGTGACATGTTCTGGGCTCTGGGTGTGTCAAAAGTGTGTGTTACTTCTTTGGTCAGATATGGTGATTGTGGAACAAAAACTATGTTCATTAAAATGGGAGTGCAGTGGTGGCTGAATGCAAATTTAATAAATGTTTTCCATTACATCAAACATAATGCATGTTTTTTCAATGACTACAAAGCTGCACTGCGTTCAGGCATGTTGCACCTCTGGCCATACCCAGTTAGTGATGTCATAATGAGCAAAAGTAAATAAAAGACTGAAGACAAATGTTGTAAATTGTAATATTGAAATTGTAGCAATGTTGGTTAAGGAGTGTCGAGGTGGGCAAATGCTTAAGTCTAAACTAACAGGTCATGTAACACTAGAATACAATAAAGAGGAAAATATCATTGTCATGCATGCACAGTACACATAGCTGGGAGCTCAAGCGGGCAGGAAGGGAGGGGTGGCATACTAACTCCCCTCTGTCAAATCCACAACACTAGCCAATCATGGGAAGTGGAAACATGAATAAGGTGCATGTGCCTGTGTTAGCATTATACTGACGATTTTTGATGATAACAATTTAGGAAAAATCTGTAAAATATTAGCGATCCCCTGCAAAACCGTTAATGAAAATTTCTGCAAATGTATTGTGTTTGCGCTTTATTTGAATTAGGATATCTTACTTTAATTTTACAGTTTTTTTTTTGGCAGCCATTGCTGCCAGTTATTTGACCATTTATTTACAATATTATTTTTTTTTACAGTATATGTTTTTCTAAATTCATTGGAAGATACTATGAGGAGATAAAAACAAAAAAAATTACTGCAGAAATGGGTGGAATTGGTGAACATGTCCGAGGGAGCAGGTGGGATCGGTCATGAGTGTCTGCCCGCTTGGGCAAGATTGGTTAGAATTCGTTTAGGAGCAGGCAATAGTAGCGTGAAGATCATCCCATGCACCATTCTAGTCCAAACCTTGATGGCACTTTTGTATGTGTCCACTCTGAGTGTTTTTTGTTTTTTCCACTGGAAAATGTGACACCCCTTTTCTCCCAAGCAGAGTAGGAGGATAATATATTTCCATGCAGCAGCAGCTTTGTCAAGTCCATCTACCAGCATGTATGTTTCACACAAAGGTTGCCATAGATCACACAGGATGATACACAGGGTTGATCTCTGGATTGTAGTACAAATGGCTCTGGAAGTAACACTAAAATAGCTGAGGAAACATCAGCCATCCTTATTTTACCAAATGTTGTCTGTGTAAACAAAAAGGAAACATGATAGTAGTGATTCTGAAAGCTTGAATTTGTTTATTTGCTTCCCACTGTTTGACCTTCTTTTCCTTTTATTCTATCCAAAACGTCAGTGGCTCTTATCTACCAAACTGTGACTGTAACATTTAACATAGATTGTCACATCACGTCAGTTCAGAAGTAACAGCAAATCTGTTTGTGACTTTTTGCTTTTAAATAAGATAGCAGAAAGTTTACCCTTATAGTGTAGTTTTCTGCCTGCTCCTGTGCTTTTCAAATTTCCTGAAAAGTACAGAACAAGAAATAAAGAAAACTTAAGGCACGCTGTTGGACCTCAGTATCATGTCACTTTCTGTTTGCAAAATTATACCAGTACAGCAAACTTTAATACTTCCCACCTGTATTACTATGGATAAGTAATATGTTTTGAAGAGATTTAAGTGGTACATCAGAAACCACATGTACCTAATTTTAGATAATGAAATATTAAAGGAGAAATCATGCCAAAATAAAAAAAAAAACAAAAAAAACTTCGATAACATGCTGCAGTTTGGGGGGAATGCTTTTCTGCCCATAAGATCAAGTAAAGGAGAGTCAAATGTAAATGAGATCAGGATTATATATTAATAAGTATCACATACAGGCCAGAGCAGAGAAGCTGGAGACAGATGCCGGAATATGTCTGAAAATCATCTCAAAACAGCTCTTCCTTCAGAAACAAAAAATACTTGAACCAAAATATGTAAGCGCAAAATCAAATGAGAAGGCATATACTCAGCCTAAGACTTGAAAATAAAACAAACACGGGCATGTAGGAGCAGAGGAAAAATAGGCTTACCTAGATGATAATCCAGCAGAGCATGAAACATGAACGAGACATAAAGTACCAGATCAGGTGCATAGATTTACAGCAACCAACTTCGATAGTGTATAGAGTCCGTGTAGAGAAGAATAAAACCACAATAGTGATCACAATAACCTGCCATGCTAAGCACATAAGGAGTCCTTTTAAAGGTTATAGTTAATGAGTCCTAATCAACTGGGAATCGATCTAGTTGGAGATGCTTAGGCTGTCAACATGACCCCATGGAGCAGCCTGGGAAAGTCACTGCAAACCTGAAAGCACGCACCTTAGTGCTGCAGGCTGTGACAAGCACAGGGCACTTGCCATGAGGGAATTTATCTGACAGTAAGATGCTCAAAAGGAGGGTTATTTTTTTCACATTTGAGCACACAAAAATAATTGAAATGTAAATGTTTTAACAATATATGCTGGTTTCTAGATCTATACAAAGACAAAGAAAACTAGGAGCTGTTAGACCATTCGGCAAACTGGCAGTGGGTGAATGAGAGACACAGGCAACTCATTAGACCCATTAGAGACCTATTGACCCATTAGACATTACTGAACAAGAAAAGCTTATTTTCAGATAATGTATGCTGAGAGTCAGCTGAAGCTAGATAAAAAAAAATGCCATTGGCAGCATAAACCTTAGCGATATATAATTTTAAATCTGGCGAGTGTCACGTACATTATGTAAAACATGAGATGCAAGAGCTGGTTCATTGCTTTAAAGAATACGGTCAGTGCTGCAATAGATTTCAAATGATTGTTCATTCAGTACACTCATTTATTTTTGATTTTCATGCCATATCGATTTCATGCTTACATGGGCATCTTCACTGAATAACATTTGAACTCTTCAAAATTAATTATCCTGTTAGGGACTTGAATGATTGGTGACGTTTTTGTTCATCTCAAATGCAAATGTATGCTAATTATAAAAGCACTTGTAATCAAATTAAAAAGAGATGCATGCCATTTCAATCACAAGCCATTTGACCCTTAAAGGGATGCAAAGGACAGTACAGCAATTTGTGTAAGCCTATGTCTAATATATTTTTTTGACATACCATGTTATAAGTGGAGAGGATCTTATTTCGGCTGACTGTATTTCATGCTGAAATATAAGACAAAAAGTCATAAAAGCAATACTGAAGAAAAATTCTGAAAAATGCCATTGTAGTGTGCGCTCTGATTCATTGTGTATATTGCAGAATCAAAGTTATTATACTGAGCTTTGTTTTTCCAGTTTTTTCATCTTGTTCAGAACCTGGAACAATGTTAGAATGTGGAACAATGGTTTTAAATACATTTTTCCATGCTAGGTATTAATGGAACAATGCCTTCCATTTTGACGTATGAGGAAAAGGATTTTCAGCGTCCCTTTAATCTTTCATATGCTCAATAGGGCAGAATAGAGGAGGACACAGGAGAGGATTTTCACTCCTGTCCCATCCCACCTCCTCAGAAATAACCTCCTGTCCCATCGCAATCCCACAACAGAGTTTAAAAAAAGAAAAATCCTATCTCCTCTCATCTTTGAAGACTGACTCCTCTCCCATCCAATTCCTGTGTTTGTAGTCTTTTAAAGTCATATTAGAACTGCATATTTATATTTAAAAACTGACATTTGCTATTATGGTCCTCTTATTGCCTGCTCCTGTTAACGTTTTTCCTGCCCCATCACAGTTATGTGATGAATAGTTAAATTGACTCCCATCCCACAAGAATCCAATGACCCACAGGATTTCCAGAAAATGTCAGCTGATAAGGTAATATTCCATTTTATTTGTCAATTTTGGAAGCTGTGATAACAAATTCTAATATATATATATATATATACACCGGGGTGTGTGTGTGTGTGTGTGTGTGTGTGTGTGTGTGTGTGTGTATATATATATATATATATATATTTATATATAACCTAGTTCTGTGTGAGGATAAATAAGGCATTGCAGACAGTATCATTAATATCCAGAAAAATTCAGATAATTCCTTCTGAAATGAAATCATTCTATCTGTTTACTATCATGACACTTGGTGATACATTAGAATGGCAGAAGCCCAAGAGCCATTATTCTGCTCAGCTATGCAGCTACAGGTTGAGCCAAGTATACATTTTTATACCCTCTTTGAAGTAGGGCAGCTTCCCCTATGGTTTTTTTTACAGGACATGTGTTGTCTGTCATTTTTCACCTGGCAGCAGACGGATGGCTACAGGGGTCCTCGCAAGGTCCACTTGTCTTCCTTAAGTGCCCTGCATTACCAGCAGGACAAATTATGATATTGCCGCCCTGAGGCAGAGACACGTTTATCCTGCCTGGGGTGTTGTGTCAAGCTGCGATTTGCCCCTCTTTCATCTAACAGTCAGTGGTTCATAACAGCTGCGTTTAATTTTTTACCATTATTTATTTATTTTTTCTTTTTTTGCTGTACTTGTTCCCACAGCCCCATTAGCAATACCTGCTTTAAAAACTCAGGAAAAGCTGATTTGGTTAGTTTATCAATGGCTGAGGGGAATTTAGTGTCAAACCTTTATAATTTATTAAGCCTCACACATAACAGATAGGCCTGCTGTTACCATGATACCAAGAGACTGGTAATTTGTTTTAATTAAAAGTAACAATGTACACAGTACAGGCTGTTGTTATATTATATTTAGCATGGAAGTGTTGAGAGTTGGTCTTTTTTAAATGGGTGACTAATGAGTAATTATATTTTATATATCACTTCAAAAATGTACAGTTCTGTAAACCAAAACAGTAGAAATTGTATCGTATCTTATCGTTATTCATCTTTATTCGTCTTCTGCCGCTTAATCCTGTTCAGGGTCGCGGGGGGAAGCTGGCGCCAATCCCAGCTGA